>CAVNZK010000132.1:0-191678 GCA_963693345.1 Pieris melete | reverse complement strand
AACCTAACCTAACCTAACCTAACCTAACCTAACCTAACCTAACCTAACCTAACCCAACCTAACCTAACCCAACCTAACCTAACCTAACCTAACCTAACCTAACCTAACCTAACCTAACCTAACCTAACCTAACCTAACCTAACCTAACCTAACCTAACCTAACCTAACCTAACCTAACCTAACCTAACCTAACCTAACCTAACCTAACCTAACCAACCTAACCTAACCTAACCTAACCTAACCTAACCTAACCTAACCTAACCTAACCTAACCTAACCTAACCTAACCTAACCTAACCTAACCTAACCTAACCTAACCTAACCTAACCTAACCTAACCTAACCTAACCTAACCTACCTAACCTAACCTAACCTAACCTAACCTAACCTAACCTAACCTAACCTAACCAGTCGCAGTCGAACCGCCGTCGCGTAAGCAGCAAAACCTTTTAGCTCCGCAAACTAAAAATCCCAAAAATAGGATTTTTGTCGCGAAATAAACAGCGCGATACATCATTTTCTGCGTCTCGCGACGGCGAATCTAAATATATAAATATTGTCTTATAAAAAGTGAATATAAGTGACTAAAAAGTTCGAAAAACAAAAAAAAACAACAAAAAAGTGAAAAAACAGTGATAAAAGTGAGTGCGACGCACGTATTTGATCGGTGACCTGTGCCGTTCTTCGCATCGCTGGATGCACCTTGCTAAGCCGCATCTTTTGACATCAATCTTGGATTTTTACGAATAAAGGTTTTTGAGAAATGTAAATAAAATAAAAAAGGGGCGTGACCACTGGTCGGAGAATAAGAGCCGTCCCCCACAAGTGCTATACACCAAAAGACGCGGCTCAAAAAGACGAGTCGATTGACATATTTTTCAAAAATATATGCCTTGTGGAAAAAATTATATAACTAAAAAACTAAAAATAACCTAATAAAAACCAACTTAAAGCTCAAAAACTTAAAAACTAAATCGGTGACCCCCTATTTAAATAACGTCATTCGATAGAACTCACGAAGACGCGTCTGCTGAAGGGTCGCAAGGATTTTTCTCATCAAAAATAAAAAAGTTACAACATAAAAACCCAAAAACCACGTGGCACGTGGTCAGCGAAATCCGAATTTTCTGGAAAGGTGCGATACGTCGTTGGATAGCCCTCTGCGAGCTGAACTTGACGACGTTTCGAACCAGAAGATCGGACCAACCCGAGCGGAGCTGCAGCGACGGGAAGAAACCAGGAAGAAAACACAAATATCTCGGGAACGGTTGGTTTTTTCGCGTTTTTAAGGGCAGATCAATACATTAATATATTAATATATTGGTTTTGTCCGCCTGGTCCGCCCCTACCAGGATCTAAATTCCAAATTTTTAAATTCCAAATTTTCAAAATTTATTAAATTTATTAAAAATTTCTAAAACTTTGAAATATTAAAATCTTTTGGCAGTTAATAACTCGAAAACGGTGCGTTTTTCGGCAATTTTGGCAGCGGACTTGTATACGTAATATACGTATACTTAGCAAGTTTGGACGAATTAGGGGAATATAAATATATAAAAAACGCACCTAACCCACGGACACGTCCGCCTGACCACCCATCAAAATCACAACATACAGGTGCGACGGCTCAAACGACTCCATTCAAAGAGGGGAGTCATTTTATAGCTATCGCACCTAACTACACACACACACAAGTGACTTACACACACACACACACACAAGTGACTTACACACACATACACACAAAACACCATAAACACTAAGTGTGACGGCTCATTTGACTCCACTCAAAGAGGGGAGTCACCTGACAACCACCACACTTATACACACACACACACATCCTATCGACTAGGGCGGACGGTCCAGCGCGCGTAGTTATTTATTTCTAAATTATACCAGCCCTTCCCGAGGACTTGAAACAAATAGCCTTGTTAACTGCCTTTTCCCTTTTGGGAAAAGACTCTAGTTTTTATCTGTGACAACCGGCTAAAAATTAGAATAAGTTGACGGCTGCCACCCTATTGGGGACAGACCTTAGGTTAAGTTTAGAAATTTGACATTTTGACGGCTGCCACCCTATTGGGGACAGACCTTAGGATAAGTTTTAAACAATTTTTGACAAATTGACGGCTGCCACCTTTTTGGGGACAGACCCTAATATTAAGTTAATATTCTAATATAAATGTAAATAATAATTTATTACTGTGAACTGACACGGCTACTGCCCTATTGGGAATAGACCTTAGGATAAGTAATAATATTAAGAAATTAATAATTGTACATAGAAATTATTTGGTATTGACACGGCTACTGCCCTATTGGGAGTAGACCTTAGGTTAAGTAATATTATTAAGAAATTAATAATTGTAAATATAAAAATATTATTATTGTAAATTGACGGTTACTTCCCTATTGGGAGTAGACCCTAGGATAAGTTTATTGTAATTTTAAAAAATTGTAAATAAAAAATAAATTATTGACACGTCTACTACCCTATTGGGAGTAGACCCTAGACTAAGTACTCTATTGAACTTAATTGATTTATCTTATTTTATTTTAAAAAAGGGACAAATCCTAATAGGCGAAATGTTGGGTCTTCGCACTCCTCCGAGTAACCAGACATCGGCGCCTGCCATCAGGCGCAGCATTGACAAGTGGGAGGAGGCCTCTAGCCAGGCCCCAAAGGTGGCAAAAGAGGCTCCCCTGGCTGGGGCGGGTGGAGGAGGTAAGTCTCCTGCTCCCGCTCAAACCAGGGAAAAAGAAGCCAAAAACTGCTATTTAAAGGCAATGGCGCACCTGGCGGAGTCTCGCAATATAAAGACAGATATAAAAACAGGGGTACAGTCAGCTGTAAAGCGGCTGTACCAGATAGTCAAAGAGGCCGAAGAGGAGATACAGAAGAACCCACAACAACAAACACCGAAACAGAAAAATAACGCAAAAACAGATATACACGAAAAGCTAAACAAACAAATAGAAAGAATGGAAATGGAGAACAAGAAATTGGAAAAATTTAGAAAGGATATGGAGGATCTGGCAAAACAGAAAAATGAAAGCAACCTGACCGAGATTAGGAAAGAGTTGGAAGAAAAAGAAAAGAGAGAAATAGAAAGACATAACATCTGGGAAGGGAAAATGAGGTCGTATGCAGAAGCGACGAAGGAAAATCTCGGTCAGGGCCAAAACCGAAAAGAAGGCCCGGGAGGACAGAAACCTACGCTGCACTCTGTCGTTGTGGCGCCTAAGAGGGCGACAGACACGGCAGAGGACACGATGCAGAACATCCGGCATCTGTTAAATGCAAAAGAAGAAGGCTGGCAGGTAGCAAAAATAAGAAGAGCCAGGGACGGAAAGGTCGTAGTGGGATGCAGGACGGTTGAGGAAAGAAATAAAATCAAGGAAAAATTAGGGGAAAAAATGACGGTGAAGGATACATCAAATAAAAACCCCTTAATCAAAATTAACAATCTCCTGTCCTGCAACACGACAGAAGACATTACCCGGGCCATCAAAAACCAAAACAAAAATGTGACTGCACACCTGGAGGAACGGGACCTAGATATAACAGAAAAGTACAGGAGGAAGGCAAGGAACCCTCTGGAGAGCCACGTGGTTCTACAGGTCACGCCTAAACTCTGGCAAGCTCTAACATCGGCTGGCAGGATACACGTGGACCTGCAGAGGGTTTGGGTAGAGGACCAATCCCCTCTGGTCCAATGTACCATGTGTCTGGGGTACGGACATACCCGGAGACACTGTAAAAAGGAGACCGAGGTGTGCAGCCACTGTGGAGGAGCCCATATGAGGGTGGATTGCCAGATCCACAAGGATGGAAAGCCTCCCAGCTGCATAAACTGCAAAGAGACGAAGGGACGAAACGCGGAGCACGGAGCCTTCAGCCAGAGCTGTCCAACCCGGCAGGGGTGGGACAAGGCGGCGAGGCTAAGCTACGCGTATTGTTAAAAAAGCCGAGGGCACCAACAATATTACCGGCTTTCTCCTGGCACAAGCGAACCTTAGAAAAAAGAGAATCGCGATCAGGAGTTTATAAAAGAAGCGGGCGGTAGAAACGTGAAAATAGCACTACTCCAGGAACCGTACATAGGGGCCAGTAAACAGATGGCAGAAAGCCCTATGTACAGAGTAGTGCAGTGCGTACCCACTGGGGAGAAACCGGTGAAGGCGGCGATACTTGTTTTCGACGAACATATAGAAGTCTTTCAAGACAAGTCACTTATCACGGAAAACATAGTGGCTGCCGTCCTGAGAACGGACCAGTGGGAAATAGGGGTAGTTTCAGTGTACTTCGAAGGCGATGAACCCATCGAACCATACCTCGAACAACTAGGAAGCTTCACGAAAAAACTTAAAACCAAGATGGTATTGATTGGAGGGGACGTGAACGCATGGAGGGAATGGTGGGGGAGCCGAAACGAAGACACACGAGGAAAGGAATTACGAGGGTTCCTTGACGAAGAAGGGCTGAGCATCCTAAACTGTGGCAACACACCCACCTTCGACACCGTAAGAGGGGGCCGTAGATACACGAGTGCAGTAGATATCACAGTATGCACAACGGCCCTCCTCAGTAAGGTAACGAGATGGTGGGTTGATACTTCCATCACTAGCTCTGACCACAACACAATTTTTATGACTACAGCCCTTCAAAAACCCCAAATGCACAACCTACCGAAGACGACCCGCAAATACAGTACCAAAAATGCAGACTGGGAGGAATTTAAGAACAAGGTAAGGACAGGACACATAAACCGCGACATTACCAAAGAAACGATACAAGGACAGGACACAAAGGCCGGGGTCAATAACATAGTAAGGGAATATATGAAACTAATAATAAAAGCCGCCGAGAAACATATCCCCAAAGTGAAACAAAGGAAGAAAAGCTTCGTTCCACCCTGGTGGAACAAGGAAATAGAGGCCCTAAAAAAGGATATGACAAGAAAAAAGAAAAGGATCTCATACGCAGCTCCCAGGAGGAGAGAGTGCGTAGTAAACGCCTACCTGGAGGCAAAAAAGACTTATGAAGAAGAGATCGAAAGGGCTCAAAGGGAAGGGTGGAAAAAACTCTGTACGAAGCAAGAAGGGGAAAGCTTTTGGGACAGGATATATAAAATAATAAGAAAGGCGGAAGGGATCAGGGAAGACACCACGCTAATAGAGAAGGGCATTTCGTTGAACTCCGAAGAATCGGTGCAGCTGCTGGCACGGAAATTCTTCCCGCCTGACAATTGCGAGATGGATGATGACATCCATCAAAAAATGAGAAAAACGGTTGAGGAAATGACCAGCAGCTTGCAGGGAAGTAGTGCTGATGAAGTGCCAATCACAATGGCGGAGCTCATCAGCACTGCTAGAAGCTTCAACCCGAGGAAGGCCCCGGGGGCCGACGGCCTCACTGCGGATATCTGCTGCGCAGCTATCACGGCGAACCCGAAGGTTCCCTTGGCCATCTTCAATAAATGCCTCGAAGTGGGATGCTTCCCTGATCTATGGAAGGAATGCACAATAGTGGTACTGAGGAAGCCAGGAAAGGAGGATTACGCGGCCGCCAAATCCTACCGTCCAATAGGCCTCTTGCCAGTCATGGGGAAGATACTAGAAAAGGTAATCATCAACAGGATCAGACACAGCCTACTCCCCAGGATGAGCAGGAGGCAGTATGGATTCATGCCAGGGAAAAGCACGGAGGATGCCCTCTACGATATCTTGACAAAAGCGAGGAGCCACATAATAACAAGGAAATAGTGCTGATGGTGTCGCTAGATATCGAGGGGGCTTTCGACAACGCATGGTGGCCAGCGATCAAGTACCAACTAGCAAAGAAGGACTGTCCCAAGCAACTAAGGCTGGTAGTGGAAGACTACTTTAAAGGCAGGAGGGTGGTGGTCCGCTACGCAAACAGAGAGCATGTGAGGCGACCTGAAAAGGGATGCATTCAGGGCTCGATTAGTGGCCCCACCTTCTGGAACATCTTGCTCGACCCACTACTGGTCGAACTAGGAGAGGATGGGACATATGCACAAGCTTTCGCAGACGATGTTGTGCTGATGTTCAGCGGAACGGACACGCACTCCATCGAAAACCGAGCAAACGTTGCCCTCGAGTATGTGAGGAAGTGGGGTATCGCGAACAAGCTCAACTTCGCGCCACAAAAAACCAAGGCAATGATCCTGACGCGAAGGTTGAAGTTCGATACCCCAAGAATAAGAATGAATGGACAGGACATCGGAATGGAGAAGGAGATAAAACTTCTAGGATTGACGATAGACGAGGGCTTAACGTTCAACAAGCATGTGCAAAATGTCACGAGAAAGGCGGCGAACATACACAAAAAAGTGGCAAGAATGGCGAAGCTGGAATGGGGAATGACGGGAGACATGGTACACCAGGTATACCAAGCCGTCATAGAGCCGATAGTAACATACGCGTCGGCAGCCTGGGCACCGACAGTTAAGAAACTGTGCACAAGGAAGAAACTGGAGACGGTGCAGAGGGCTTTCGCACAAAAAATAGCGAAGACGTACAGGACGGCATCGCTAAATTCCGCGACGCTATTGGCGGGGATACTGCCCCTCGGCCTCAGGGTGGAAGAAGCCGCCGCGATGTTTGAGGCCAGAAGGGGGTCGTCTCCGTTCATACGCGAAGGAGACCGGATTGAGCGAGCCGTACCTGCTTTAGAACAACCCCATCCCGCGGAAAAACCGGAGATAAGCTTCGCCATCACAACTGACCCTGGCCTAATACTAAATGACAACACTACGGCAATATATACAGACGGTAGTAAGACAGAGAAAGGAGTAGGGGCAGCATGGACGAAATGGGAAGGAGGAAGAGAGAGAAAATGGAAAAAGATTAAGATGGCCCCTTACTGTACCGTGTATCAAGCAGAGCTGGCAGCTCTCGTCGGTGCAGTGAGGGAGGCGATGATAGCGGGTACTAGCGTGAACATCTGCAGCGACTCGCGGTCTTCGCTCGAGGCGATTGCGGGCGGACGCTCCCGAAACCCCCGAGTAGTCGAGATCCGCAGACACCTGGGGGAGAGCCTAAAAAAGGGCCGGAACATTAAACTCCACTGGGTGAAAGCGCACGTCGGCACGGAGGGGAATGAGAGGGCGGACGAACTCGCGAGAGCCGCTGCGGAGACCTCGAAAGTCAAAGCAGCTCACGTAGAGTACCCGCTCTCATACATCAGGAAAGAAGTGAGAAGAAAAACTGTAGAAGAATGGGATCGAAGATATAAGGAAGGGATAACAGGGGGAATAACCAAACTGTTCCTAAAGAACGTCGCTGTTGCCCAGAAGCAAATAAGAGAGAGAAGATTCAGTCCTGAGATGGCACAGGTCCTCACAGGCCATGGGCCTTTTGCCGAGTACCTGTGCCGTTTCAGGCTGAAGGAAAGTGGAAAATGTGAATGCGAGAGTAGGGTGGAACAATCCATCCCACACCTTTTGATAGAGTGCCCCATTTTTGCCTCCTCCAGGTGCGACCTGGAACAGATGACAGGCATGTCGCTTAGTCTTCAGGGACTAACTGACATGCTAGCCTGTAACAGATCGCATCTGGAGGATTTCTGCCTTAAAATAACTAAACGCACCGCAAAGTTCAATGGGAGGAAAGCCAGGGCGGGGACCGCGAGGCGGCCGGCGCCCACTTGCCAATGAGTATTATGAGAATACTCACGGAGAAGTCAAAGCCGCCCGCCTCGCGGGCCACGTCTCTGGATGGGAATGTGTAAATAAAATAAAGGAAACAATGTTAAGTAGGCTAATAAGTAAAAAAGACTGTAATATTACCCGTGTAAAACCTAATAAAAAATTAAAGTTGTTGTCTATTATTATGAGGAAGGATGATAGAAATGATGGAAGTGTAGCTTAGACAACGACCCTGTGCGATAAAGTAGCCGGGGAAGGTAGGCCTATTAGGTGCATAAAAAAAAAAAAAAAAAAAAAAAAAAAAAAAAAAAAAAAAAAAAAAAAAAAAAAAAAAAAAAAACAACCATACCTAACCTAACCTAACCTAACTAACCTAACCTAACTAACCTAACATAAACCTAACCTAACCCTAACCTAAACTAACCTAACCTAACCTAACATAACCAACCTAACCTACCTAACCTAACTAAACCTAACATAACCAACCAAATAACCTAACCTAACCTAACCTAACCTAACCTAAACCTAAATAACCTAAAACCTAACCAATCGATTCAGCTCGAAGAGGTGAATACACCTGTCCACATATCAGCCCCCCCTCACCCCCCCTCACCCTCCACCAGCAAAATGTTACCCCGAACTCCACCCAAACCAACAAACAAAGCCTCTACTCCCTCTACGTCCTCAACACCAGCAAGACGGACTTTAGTAGAGATGTTGAGCCCGGCCTTCACCCGCGAAAAACGCCCAACAGAGTCGGCTCATATGGAAATGGCTAGAGAATACAGGCAGACAGGCCTTAAAGCTCTCTCTGCCTCTCGCAACATCAAGGGCGAACTAAAAGCCGCTATCACCGAGGCAATCGAAGGTCTTTTTGGAGTTGTCGGCCTAATTGACCCTCCATCCACCATCCGCACCACCCCTCCCGTTCCCACACCACTCACACCACAGGCTGACAAATCTTCAGCACCCACAACAACTACACCTAAATCTACAACACTTGCAATTTGCACCACACAAACACAACTTGTACAAAAAATTGAGGCCCACTCTCGGCTACTCGAGGAGTCGAACAGGGTTATGCAGGAACACACTAGGGCTTTAAAGGCATGTCCTAAACCCGCGCCGACGGAAATACAGCCAGTAGCGGCGGACCCGTATAAGATTCAACAATCCTACGCTAAGACCGCCGCCACGCCCAAACCTCCTGCAGGCCCTTCCGTCATAGTGTCCGGAGAGGGTCTCAAAACAGCCGAGCAATTACTTACACAGATAAGCAGAACAGTTGACTTCAGACAAGGCGGATACGCCCCTTTAAAGGTCACCCCGCTTTCTAAAAATAAGATCAAATTAGTGTTCGAAAGAGACGAGCATAAACAACACACACTTACACAATTACAGAAAAATACAATCATAAAAACACAAGAGGAAAAACGGATCGACCCTATGATAATACTCAAAGGTATTAACAAACTAATACCCGAAACCGAACTGACAAAAATCATTAAAGATCAAAACCCGACACTTACCGACCACATATTTAGCACCAAATTCATATCTAAAAACAGGAACACAACACTTTATAACGTAGTACTAAACACCACACCCTCTGCCTGGAAGGCGTTTGCTGACCTAGGCAGAGTTAACATAGGGATGCAGCGGGTCCACAGCGACAACTTTTCACCGTTTAGGCAGTGCCAAAACTGCCTAAACTTCGGACACACTAAGAGCCGCTGCCCCAACACCACACCCACATGCGCCAGGTGCTCCGCTCACCACCCCACAGCGGAGTGCAAGGCCGAAGTGCACAACTGCACCAATTGCGCCGCACATAATAAACAATTTAATACCAACACTGGCACTCTCCACCGCGCTGATTCAGACAAGTGCCCCAAAGTAAGGGCCATGCGGGCCCGTGTCGAGGCCAAAATTAATTACACATAAATCCCCAACATACACAACAACATCTAATATAATCACTCGAATAAACACAATAAACACAGTAACACAATCACACAAAACATTAATTAATAACGACCTCACACGCGTCTCTTGCCCGGGGGCATTTGTCACCTACACTAATAACACACAACCGTCACCTCATAATAAACATTAAACTTCACCACCCCTCCCATACCTACTGGACGCTATCAAATAAATAAATAAACCAATAATAATAATACGCTCGTAATCCACCCTTACGGATATTAACATTATTTCTTACTGTGTGCATCAATTATGTAAATTACTTATCACTTTACCTCATTTTCTTTATATCACTATATCACCAATTACAAATGTAATCAATTAATCAGTCAAACGTCAATAGAACTGCAATATTAATTTTGCGAAATACAAGTTATTCTTTATTTTCTATATTCAATATTTGTATTTAAAAATGTAACTTACTTGAAGATCTGTCTATCAAGCATTTATATAACATGCGGACAATCTCAATCTTAATATTAAGCTTAATTTTAATGCCAAACAATCTTTCTCTACATAATTTAAGGTTGGCATGATATTTATCAAAACTTTACCACCTTATGTTAGTTCATTATGTTTTAAAAATTCGCATAGCAAGCATCTAATATTTTAATGTTTTAAGACTTCACATACATACTAATCTACTTGATACTGAAGTTAATTAACTTGTATATTTTTAACAAGGCATTCTTTTTCTCTTTTTTATATAACATACGAATCATTCCTTGTATAATTCTATTTTACCATAGCCTAGTATATCAGTGGCTCAAAGATTCTAAATTGGAGCAACAACCTATTTCAGTGTTTTAAAATTCTTTTTTTCATCTTACATGTACACTTATACTTAGATTCACACCGTGTTAAGAAGCGGACTTAAATCGGGCGGCTGAGGGTCGGTTATTGTATCTAATAGCAGAACCGACCCTCAACAACCTACCCGTGTCTAATTCTTAATATGGCATTAGTGTTAAATTTCACATTGAATTGTACTTTTTTATCTAGACTTATATTTAATTAGCATGTTAAGAGGCGGACTTAAATCGGGCGGCTGAGGGTCGGCTATTGTATCTAATAGCAGAGCCGACCCCCAACAACCTACCCGTGCCCAATTCTTAAAATGGCTTTAGTGTTAAATTTCACCTTTGAGTTGTACTTTTATCTAGATTTATACTTAATCATCGTGTTAAGAAGCGGACTTAAATCGGGCGGCTGAGGGTCGGCTTTTGTATCTAATAGCAGAGCCGACCCTCAACAACCTACCCGTGTTTAAATCTTAACATGGCACTAATGTTTAATTTTACCTTTGGATTGTACTTTTTTATCTACTTACATTTAATTAATTAGCATGTTAAGAGGCGGACTTAAATCGGGCGGCTGAGGGTCGGTTATTGTATCTAATAGCAGAACCGACCCTCAACAACCTACCCGTGTTTAAATCTTAATACGCATTAGTGTTTAAATCTCACCTTTGTACTGTACTTAATACTGTTTTAGTGTAGAATTTACCTTTGATTCGTACTGTTATATCTAGATTTTAATTTGGTTATTGTATTAAGTAAAGGACTTAAATCGGGCGGCTGAGGGTCGGCTATTGTATCTAATGGCAGAGCCGACCCTCAACTACCTACCCGTGTCTAATTCTTGATAGGGCATTAGTGTTAAATTTCACCTTTGAGCTGTACTTTTATTTAGATTTATATTTAATTATCGTGTTAAGAAGCGGACTTAAATCGGGCGGCTGAGGGTCGGCTTTTGTATCTAATAGCAGAGCCGACCCTCAACAACCTACCCGTGTTTAAATCTTAATATGGCACTAATGTTTAATTTTACCTTTGGATTGTCCTTTTTTATCTACTTACATTTAATTAATTAGCATGTTAAGAGGCGGACTTAAATCGGGCGGCTGAGGGTCGGTTATTGTATCAAATAGCAGAACCGACCCTCAACAACCTACCCGTGTTTTATCCTTAACAATGTATAAGTGTTAAACTCATTCTGATTTGTACTTTTAATATTATATTTTACTATACATTAATTCCATTTACCTTTGTTAAACGTTACTATTATTATAGCCTACTCTTACATAACCAAGATTTATATTCAACTCGATACTATGCAACTGTACACAAATAAATATTATTCTAAGATTAGTTTTAAGACGCGGACTCTATTCAGGTGGTTGAGGAAAAAGAATTGTATCCTATAGCAAAACCAACCCTCAGCCACCTTACCCACGTTCAATGTATATACTGTTTCTTTTACATCAATAAATAAAAACGACCATGAAAAGCTTATTTTAGCTTAGCTTCCTCGGCCCCGGGGCTTAAGTCGCCGGGGGTGGTAGGCCTACTATCAATTAAAAAAAAAAAAAAAAAAAAAAAAAAAAAAAAAAAAAAAAAAAAAAAACCTAACCTAACCTAACCTAACCTAACCTAACCTAACCTAACCTAACCTAACCTAACCTAACCTAACCTAACCTAACCTAACCTAACCTAACCTAACCTAACCTAACCCCCAAGGTGAAATCTATGCGTGCCCGCGTCGAGGCCAAAATCAACTACAATTAAAATATGCATACACATTTTAATATCTTACAGGCGAACCTCGATAGGTCTCGCAATGCATTTCATGAGCTCAAATTACACTTTGATAACAATCACACAGACATTGCAATCATCTCTGAGCCATATCTAGGTAACAACACACTCTCACCACACATACCAGGCCTACGCACATTCCAAACCAATCGGAGAGGAATCACGAAAGCCTGTATAGTTACACGATCAAACATCAATGCCATGCTACTCACACAACACTCTACCGGCAACCTGGCCATCATCTCCATACCCACTAGTACCTCCACACTATACGTGGCTTCTGTTTACATAGAGCCAGAAACAGACAACAATGACACACTCAACACATTAGAAAACTTCATCGCTCAACATCCTCACGCGTCTATCGCAGTCTGCGGTGACTTCAACACATGGCATTCACTTTGGGGTGGAGGTCGCTACCCGCGTAGCAATAGACGGGGCCATGATCTGGTCGACCTTATGAGTTCCGCGGACTTACACCTGTGCAATGTAGGTAATACACCTACCTTCGAAACCATCACACACGGCCGCCCTCGCTCTTCCATTATCGATTTAAGTCTTAGCACCATATGTAGGAGACTGCACAGGACGCTTTACGGTCAACATATTCCCGAAACTAGAAGACATACATTCATTTTTCTCTTCTATACCAATTTCGTTTCAACTCACGCAATTTCTCACAGGACATTCCTTCGCCAAAAGCTATCTGAACCGATTCAAAATCACTGATAACGACACTTGCCCATGCGACAACCAAACTACGCAGACACTGAAACACTTGCTAGAAGAGTGCCCTAGATTTATAAATCAAAGACACAACCATACGCAAAAATTCACAAAACACAGGACAAAACTTAACCCCTTCTCCTTAAGAGAATTGTTTTCGCACCCCTCAGAACTAGAGTCGCTTGTTCAACTGATGACCCATATCATAAATTGCCTGAAACAATTCAACAACTAATTCAACATTTAAAAATGACTATTATTACATACCCATAGAGCTGTATTTATCACCTTTTACTGTTTGACTGTATTGCACTGTTTAATGTTAATTTTAAGTAGTATTATAATATTCCCTTTATAAATGTTTAAAGTCACAATTACATGTTTCAAAATAATTTTTTCTAGTCTAGCCCTATTACAGTAATAGAAGTAATAGAAACATTTGTTAATTTCTAAAATATCTCATTCACATGTTATCAAAGTAATTCAAGTCTAGTCCTATTACTACTGTTATAGGACTAGACTAGAATTATTTTGATGTTATTATTTTGATGTTATTATTTTATAATATTATTATTTTTATGTTACTACATTTCCTATTCTTTTTTTGTACTGTATAAATTCAGAGTATTCTACACTGAGACTCCACGTCACATTGGACGCCAATAACTTGTTTATACGTCATTTCAATTACTGTGTATAATTATTTCACAAATAGCAAACACTTGCCTTATATCAATTTTATATTAATTCGTTCATGTGACAAATTGTAAAGGTACAAGGAACAAGAAGGTATCAAATAGCCACTTCTTCCTTGCATCTCCACCCTTTTGTGAATCATATCTTTGTTAAGCTCTTCAAGCTACATCTTCTCAATAAAAAAACAAATTGCGAACAAACAAACATACAAAAAAAAAAAAAAAAAAAAAACCTAACCTAACCTAACCTAACCTAACCTAACCTAACCTAACCTAACCTAACCTAACCTAACCTAACCTAACCTAACCTAACCTAACCTAACCTAACCTAACCTAACCTAACCTAACCTAACCTAACCTAACCTAACCCTAACCTAACCTAACCTAACCTAACCTAACCTAACCTAACCTAACCTAACCTAACCTAACCTAACCTAACCTAACCTAACCTAACCTAACCTAACCTAACCTAACCTAACCTAACCTAACCTAACCTAACCTAACCTAACCAGTCGCAGTCGAACCGCCGTCGCGTTAACAGCAAAACAGTGAAGCTCCGCAATTGAAAAATCACAAAAATAGGATTTTTGTCGCGAAACAACTAGTGCGATATATCATTTTGTGCGTCTTGCGACGGCAAATCTAAAAATATAAAATTTGTATAATAAAAAGTGTTTACAAGTGTGTAAAAAGTCTAAAAAACTAAAAAATTGTGAAATAACAGTGACAAAAGTGAGTGCGGCGCGAGATTTGGATCGACAACCCCTCTTTTTCTTCACATCATCGGATGCAACTTAACGAGCTGCATCTTTTGAGGTCAGTCTCTGAATTTTACCTTCAAGAGAAACGGAGAAAAGGAATAAAAACCAAAAAGGGGCGTGACCACAACTTGACTAAATAAGGCAGGCCCCACATAGTGCAATACACCAAATTACGCGCCCTGAGACGGCGAATTGAATGGTGTATCACTTTTAAATATCGGAATTGGGGAAAAAATTTTACAAATAAAAATACAAAATAACCTATGAAAAATCAACAAAAAACCAAATAACTTAAAAAGAAAAGCGGTGACCCCAACATTAAAAATTAAATTCAAATAGAGCTTAAAAAGCCGCTTCATTAGAGGGGTCGCAAAAAATTTTCGGATCAGGATCCAGGAAGTTAAAAAAGAAAAACCTTCAAACCACGTGGCACGTGGTCGCAGTTCCCGTGGGACGCCAACGACTTGCGACATATCATCGTGAAGCTCTCGTTAAGACCAGCAAGGCGCCGTTTTCAAAATTGGAATCGACCTAGCGGTTGCCGAGGAAAGCCAGCGGGAAGAATTAAGCTAAAAAACAGGGAATAACTCGGGAACGGTAGGAGATAGGGCATTTTTAACGCCACCCCAGTATATGGATATATATCCATATCCTGGTAATGATCGCGTGGCTCAGATCTATATTAAAACATTTTTAAAATTTTGAAAATCCGAAATTTGTAAAAATCCCGAAAATTTGGAAAAATTTGTCAAAATCGGAAATCTTTGAACGCCCGTATCTCAAAAACGGTGCAGATTTCGGGATTTTTAACGGCAGTCTTGTATACATTTATGTATACAAGCCTTGTGTTACTAAATTCATATTATATAAAACCATAAGAATTTTCCCCCTTGGGGAACTTCCCCCGCAACTCCCCCCCCTCCCGCCGTTCACGAGTTTTTCACCCAAAAAACTGTATTTAGTGTAAGAAATTAAAATAAGACACCCCTGCGTAGTGTTTGTACCCGCAAAAACCTACTGGCCTTCGAGAAAATCAAATATTATTAAAAAATTTTCAAAGAACATCCATCCCCACCTCTTTTGCAAAAGTTTTAGTCCCTTCAGTAAATAGAATAAATAAAGGGATACAACTGAGAAGAAACCGCGTCGAGATCGGAGCGCAGACACCGGAATTACAGCCGATCTTCACTTTGGCGGCCATTTTGTCCGCCATCCTGTAAAACTTTAGACGGCTGTATCTTTGGAACGGGCTGCCCGATTTCGACGGGATTACCAACCTTAAGAAGGCCAGGTGACTCTGCGTAGGACCGCAGATAAAACCGCAATAAAGTAGAGTCGACTCTACATACCCAGTTTTTGGATTGGAAAAGACGAGCACGGGGAGCTTTTCACGAGAGTGAAAACCGCTTTCTCCTCCGGGCAAAACTAACAAAGTTACGGGAATATTACGGATTGGCGGCCATTTTGTCCGCCATCTTGGACAAATTAAAAAAGATATATCTCAGAAACCACCGAACCGATTTCCTTAAGAGTTATATTAAACGAAAGGGCTTAAAAAGTCGGATCGGACTGGGGGTAGAGACGGCTCTACATAGAGTCGAAAAATTTTTTCATTGTAAATTCGACTCGAAATAGTTATAAGTTGACGGCTGCCACCCTATTGGGGACAGACCATAGATTAAGTCAAAAAATTGACATATTGACGGCTGCCACCCCTTTTGGGGATAGCCATTAGTGTAAGTTTTAAAAGATTTTTAAATATTAACTATATTTGTGACAAATTGACAATATTGAATATTGATATTATTTTACACTGACACGGATACTACCCTATTGGGAGTAGACCCTAGATTAAGTTATTTACTGAAACTTAACTACTGTATATATATAAAAACTTCTGTCTACCTAAACTTAACACCTTTAAAAACCCTATATATCTTGACAAACATATCGGGAAAAATGCTGGGCATCCGAACTCCACCAAAAAGTAAAACGTCAGAGCCTAGTATTAGGCGTAGCATAGACAAGTGGGAAGAAGCCTCTGGCCAAGCCCCAAAGGCAGCAAAGGAAACTTCCCTGGCTGCGGCGGAGGGAGCAGAAAAGTCCCCTGCCCCCACTCAAACTAGGGAAAAGGAAGCGAAGGGCTACTACTTGAAGGCAATGGCACACCTGTCGGAGTCGAGAAACATAAAAACCGACATAAAAACTGGAGTACAGTTAGCCGTGAAGAGACTGTACCAGTTGGTAAAGGAGGCAGAAGAAGAGTGTTCAAAAAACAATAAAACCAAAAACACACCCAAAGAAAAATCAAATACGATGACAGACATTAGCGAACAGTTAGAGAAGCAAATCGAAAAATTAGAAGTAGAAAACAGAAAACTGGAAAAGTGTAGAAGAGAAATGGAGGAGCATGCCAAAAATAAAGATGAAGTTATCCTGACCGAAATCACTAAAAAGTTAGAAGAAAAAGAAAGGAAGGATACTGAGAGGCAGGAAAGTTTGGAAACAAAATTGAGGACGTACGCGACAGCGACGAAAGAAAATCTCAATCCCAAAAACGCAGGAGCCACTACATATAAAACACAAGAGATGCACTCCATCATAGTAAAATCCTCTGGCCCAGAAACCAGCGGAGAAATTTTGGAGCGAATCCGAAGCAAAATCGACACCAAAAACACCGGTTTAAACGTCGATAGAATCCGGAAAGTCAAGGACCAGAGGGTTGTCATTGGGTGCACCTCGACGACAAGGATAAGCGAAATAAGAGACCGCCTCAGGGACGACCAAAAACTAACAGTGGAGGAAGCTAGAACTAAAGACCCGCTAGTTGTCCTTAGAGGCGTAATAAGCACACACACCGACGAAGAAGTAGTAAGCGCGCTGTTTAATCAAAATAAGCAACTGCTTCGAAACGTGCCAACGGAAGAAGTAAAAGCAGAAGTAAGGTATAGGAGAAAAACGAGGAACCCTCTTACAAACCACATAATATTACAGGTGTCCCCGCGCATGTGGAGGGAGCTAACAGTAGCAGGCAAAGTTCATATAGATTTCCAACGTATAGCCGTTTTCGACCAATCGCCGCTAATACAGTGCTCCAAATGTCTTGGCTATGGTCACGGCCGGAAGCACTGTAAAGAAACGGAGACAACATGCTATCACTGCGGAGGAGCACACTTAAAAATTGACTGCCCAGATCACAAAGGTGGAGCTCCCCCGACATGCGTAAACTGCAAAAAGGCGAATGAGACCAAAGCTTCACATAATCCGAACAACCCAGATTGCCCCATAAGACAAAAAATGGACAGCATAGCCAGAAGCCGAGTGGCGTATTGCTAAGGGCACCCAGGCAGAAACAAAATCAATAACCATAGTTCAGATAAACCTACAAAGAAAAAGGCTCGCCACTGAAGAACTTATGCAGGAGGCAGTTAAAAGAAAAATCACAGTAGCCTTAGTACAGGAGCCCTATATAGGTGCGATAGGGAAAATGAAGGACTACCCAAGAGTGAGAGTAGTGCAATGTCAGAAACCTCAAACAGGTGAAGTGGTAAAGGCTGCGGTGGTGATTTTCGACGCGGGTATTGATATAATACAATACCCGGAGATAACCACTGCCAACACAGTGCCAATAAAAATAAAAACAGCAGAGGGACCTGGCATTGCGCTGGTCTCATATTACATGGAGCCGGCCCCAAAACCCATAGAGCCTTACCTGAAACAGCTGGACGAGGTCGTTAGCAAGATTCGGAAGAGAATAATCCTAGGAGGAGATGCAAATGCGAAGAGCCCGTGGTGGGGCAGTCCAGTGGCCGACGACAGAGGAGAAGCATTCGAGAACGCAGTCGCTCAAATTGGCCTGCACATTATAAACGATGGACAAGAGCCAACTTTTGAAGTTACACGGAGAGGAAAGCGAATCGCCAGCCACCTGGACATAACAGCATGCTCACAAGACCTCCTAGGACACGTGGAGGACTGGAGAGTGGACCCGTACATAGTAACCTCGGATCACAACGCCATTCTATTCAAAATTAATATGACAAAAGCCAAAATAGAGGTGCGAAAGGGCACGACAAGAATATACAACACACGAAAAGCAAATTGGACCCTTTTCAAAGAATCCTTATCGGAAAAATTAAATACCAAGCATATCACTGAACTAACCATACAAAATATCAACAGTACAGACAAACTGGAAGAAACAATAAATTTATACAGTGACGCGGTTATCGCAGCAAGCGACACCGCAATCCCCAAGATAAAAATAGGGTCAAAACCTGGTCTGGCGTGGTGGACTGAGGAACTAGAGCGGCTTAAAAAACGGGCTGTCACAATGAAGAGAAGAATTAGATGGGCAGCCGAGTGTAGAAGACAAAAAGTAATTAACGATTACCTTGAAGCAAAGGAAAACTACGAAAGTAAGGCAGACGAAGCACAAACGCAAAGCTGGAAACAATACTGCCAGAAACAGGAGCGAGAAACCATGTGGGAGGGAATATATAGGGTTATTAGAGGCACGGAAAGAAGGAAAGACGACATACCACTCATGGACAAGGGAAAGCAACTAGATGAAAAACAGTCGGCTGAACTACTTGCGAAAACATTCTTCCCAGAGGATGATACAGGAGCTGAAGACGATGGGCATAGGAAAATAAGAGAGAAAGCAGAAATTGTAAATGAAGGGGAGCATGATGCAAACCATGATCCCCACTTTACAATGGAAGAACTCACTAATGCCGCCCAAAGCTTCAACCCAAGGAAGGCTCCTGGAGAAGATGGCATAACGGC
Organism: Pieris melete; assembly: GCA_963693345.1. Taxonomy (NCBI): domain Eukaryota; kingdom Metazoa; phylum Arthropoda; class Insecta; order Lepidoptera; family Pieridae; genus Pieris; species Pieris melete. The sequence continues at coordinate 172,454 of CAVNZK010000132.1, read as the reverse complement.
AGACATAGCCCTGAACGCAATAATTGCAGCTCCGGGTCTATTTCTCGCCATAGCTAATAAATGCCTAGAGCTGGGAACCTTCCCTAAAATCTGGAAGAAAGCGACAATAGTGGTCCTGAGGAAGCCGGCAAAAACTAACTACGAAAACCCAAAGTCGTATAGGCCCATTGGACTGTTACCAGTTATGGGGAAAATATTTGAGAAAATGGTTGTCGAGCGCCTGAAATGGTACCTAGTACCGAAAACCTCAAAAAACCAATTCGGATTCATGCCCCAACGCAGCACGGAAGACGCTCTCTACACCGCGGTTAATCATATACGTGAAAAACTGAAACAGAAGAAAATACTGACGGTGGTATCCTTAGACATAGAGGGCGCCTTCGATAGCGCATGGTGGCCTATGATTAGAGTCCGGCTGGCGGAAGAGAGTTGCCCACGTAACCTAAGAAAAGTGATGGACAATTACCTCAAGGGAAGGAAAATAAAACTTACTTACGCGGGACATACAGTCGAGCGTGACACGACGAAGGGATGTGTACAGGGGTCGATCGGTGGACCCATATTGTGGAACCTTTTATTAGACCCACTCCTTAGAGAGTTACAAGTGGAGGGAGTGCACGTCCAGGCGTTTGCGGACGATGTTCTCCTGATATCCGAAGGGGAAACGGGGCAGGAAATTCAAATGAAATTAAATAGGGTGCTGGCTCGTGTATATAAGTGGGGAGTCCAAAACAAGCTTCGGTTTGCGCCTCATAAGACAAAAGCAATGGTTGTGACTCGGAAGCTGAAGTACGACGACCCGATCCTCAGTATGAACGGCGAGCCCATAAAAATGGAAAAAAGCATTAGAATACTGGGAGTGGAAGTGGACTCGGCCCTCACCTTCAACGCGCACGTTAACCATGTATGCAATAAAGCGATCGGGATATATAAGCAACTGTGTAGGACTGCAAAAGTGGGATGGGGTCTAAACCAGGAAGTAAGGGCGACCATATATACGGCTGTGGTGGAGCCTATAATAATGTATGCCTCCGCAGTATGGGCAAAGGAAGTAGGTAAAGTCTGTCTTCGCAAAAAACTAGAGAATGTACAGAGAAGCTTTGCACAAAAAATAGCGAGATGCTACAAAACTGTCTCATGCGGAGCAGCCACCGTTTTAGCTGGAATTCTACCCCTTGACCTGAGAATTAAAGAAGCGGCCGAGCTGTACGAGGCGCGCACAGCGCGAAACGTTGACCCGGACGATGAGCAAATCGAGAGTCGCACGCCATACCATAAACTGCCTCATCCGATGGACCGACCGAGCATAAAGTACAGCGATGCCGAAATCCCAGTGCAAACCGCAATATACACAGATGGAAGCAAAACCCCGAAAGGAGTGGGCGCGGCCTGGGTATATATGCGAGAAGGGGTAGAGGTCAAGTCGAGGAAAATCAAGTTAGCCTCATGGTGCACGATATACCAGGCAGAACTGGCAGCCATACGAAGCGCCACAGAATATGTTGGTTCATTAAAAACAGACCAAATAGACATATACAGTGACTCCAAAGCTTCCCTAGAGGCTATCACCCACAGCCGTTCATGCAACCCCCAGGTCGTCAAGATTCGCCGAGCCATCGGAGAAGCGGAAAAGAGGGGCCAGAAAATAAACCTCCATTGGATTAAGGCGCACATTGGCACGCCAGGAAACGAAAGGGCAGATGAACTGGCAAAAGAAGCAGCCGAAAAACTAAAAACAAAACCCGAGTATGGCAAACGGCCGCTCTCTGAAGTGAAGCGACAAATAAGGGAAAGAACCGTGGAGGCCTGGCAGGCAAGATATAATCTTTCTCAGACTGGTGCAACAACAAAAGAATTCCTGCCAAACATTAAGGTGGCTTATAAAACAGTAAAGGACAAAATGTTTGAGGAACAAACCGTACAGGTCATAACAGGTCATGGGGCATTCGCAGAATATCTACATAGATTCAAATTAAAAGACGACGCGACATGCCCCTGTGACCAAATTACGCCACAAACCTCAACTCATATGTTATTAGAATGCCCAATAATGGGGTTATCTAGGTACGATTTCGAAATTCAAACGGGTAAAACAATGTCCATTGCAGAGATGCCGACTATCCTGAAGGACTCGAGGCTGCGACTGGAGAGATTTTGCAAAGAAATAGTCAGAAAAACTAGAACAATGAATGGAAGTGGAAGCGGGGGTCGAGATGTTATGCGACCGACCGTAGCTCGCCCATGAATATTGTTGTAATATTAAAGGAGAAGCCCGGCCGCGAGCTCACCCGACAACCGTCAAACTCCAATTCCAACTCCTCTCCAGTTCCTCTTCCAATTCCTCCTCCAAACCCCGGAAAATATTAAAATGAAAATTATAATAGAAAGTGGGATGTAATTACGAAGTTAAGAAAGTAATAGATGTAAAGTGAAATAAGAATGTTAGTATGGTATATACACGTAAAGTATGTAATGATTATAAGAAAATAAAGCAATAAAAACGTAACATAGAATAAGTATAAAATATGTTAAAAAAAAATGTAAACGATAAGAGATCTATGTAAAACAAACCTGACAATCCCCCAAATAAAGAATCGAGTTATCTGTAGTTTTACTGATAGGAGCTTCGATATGCAACGGCCCCGGCGATAAAGTAGCCGGGGGAGGTAGGCCTTACTAGGGTTCTACAATAAAAAAAAAAAAAAAAAAAAAAAAAAAAAAAAAAAAAAAAAAAAAACCTAACCTAACCTAACCTAACCTAACCTAACCTAACCTAACCTAACCTAACCTAACCTAACCTAACCTAACCTAACCTAACCTAACCTAACCTAACCTAACCTAACCTAACCTAACCTAACCTAACCTAACCTAACCCAACCTAACCTAACCCAACCTAACCTAACCTAACCTAACCTAACCTAACCTAACCTAACCTAACCTAACCTAACCTAACCTAACCTAACCTAACCTAACCTAACCTAACCTAACCTAACCTAACCTAACCTAACCTAACCTAACCTAACCTAACCTAACCTAACCTAACCTAACCTAACCTAACCTAACCTAACCTAACCTAACCTAACCTAACCTAACCTAACCTAACCTAACCTAACCTAACCTAACCTAACCTAACCTAACCTAACCTAACCTAACCTAAGTCGCAGTCGAACCGCCGTCGCGTAAGCAGCAAAACCTTTTAGCTCCGCAAACTAAAAATCCCAAAAATAGGATTTTTGTCGCGAAATAAACAGCGCGATACATCATTTTGTGCGTCTCGCGACGGCGAATCTAAATATATAAATATTGTCTTATAAAAAGTGAATATAAGTGACTAAAAAGTTCGAAAAACAACAAAAAAGTGAAAAAACAGTGATAAAAGTGAGTGCGACGCACGTATTTGATCGGTGACCTGTGCCGTTCTTCGCATCGCTGGATGCACCTTGCTAAGCCGCATCTTTTGACACCAATCTTGGATTTTTACGAATAAAGGTTTTTGAGAAATTTAAATAAAATAAAAAAGGGGCGTGACCACTGGTCGGAGAATTAGAGCCGTCCCCCACAAGTGCTATACACGAAAAGACGCGGCTCAAAAAGACGAGTCGATTGAAATAATTTTCTAAAATATATGCCTTGGGGAAAAAATTATATAACTGAAAAACCAAAAATAACCTAATAAAAAACAACTTAAAGCTCAAAAACTTAAAAACTAAAGCGGTGACCCCCAACTTAAATAACGTCACTCGATAGAACTTACGAAGACGCGTCTACTGAAGGGTCGCAAGGATTTTTACCATCAAAAATAAAAAAGTTACGACATTAAAACCCAAAAACCACGTGGCACGTGGTCGGCGAAATCCGAATTTTCTGGAAAGGTGCGATACGTCGTTGGATAGCCGTTAACGAGCCCAACTCAACGACGCTTCGAGATAGAAGATTGGAGCATTAGGACCGGAGATAAAGCCAAGGGAAGAAACCGGGAGAAAAACGTAAATATCTCGGGAACGGTGCGTCCTAGCCCAATTTTGAGCCCACCCTCGTATATTATATGTAATATAATATACAAAAACAACCCCCACGTGTGCCCCACCCCTATCCAACATTTAAAAAGTTTTTCCCCCCTCATCCCAAAAATTTAGAAAAATTTCAAAAATTTCAAAAGTTTTAATATTTTTTAAAGTAAGATATCTCCAAAACGGTTAGAGATAGCGTAAAAATAACGGTGGACGTGTATACGTATATACGTATACACAGCAAACAAGCCCTAATTAAGACCTGTCTAACCATACCCCACACCCTCCCCCTCCACCCCCCCACTGACATTTCCACAGGGGACCGCCCTTCCCGACATATTTTAGCGCTTAAGTTAGAATTAAGATCACCCTACTGTAACTGCTTGCCAATCCACCCACCCCGGATCCCACAAAATCTGCGCACCTTATCCCCCTGGGGGGGCAAAACTGCAACCTCACGGAACACACACGTGTGACGGCTCTATCGACTCCCCGTAAAAAGGCGAGTCGATTGAACCCACTCGCAACGCTTTCATACACACATACACACAGATATCACACACAAACACACTACGACATAAATTCACACACAAACACATAAGTGCGACGGCTCGCTCAACTCCTCGAGACCCGGGAAGAAGATTGCGGCTGTCTACTTCGACATTCGATTTGACACACGCACGCACAGTAATACACATACACAAATACACGTCCAAGAACTCAAGTGTAGCACCTCACTCGACTCCGCTGATTGCAGCGGATCCCTCGAGTAGTTGCACACGTGCAAAAGCACACACGCACACACACACATACACACACACATACACAAAAGGTGAAGGTTAGGAGGCCCTCTCGCACGCTTCTATTACAACAAGTGATACACCGCTCCCGAAGGGTATCAGGACTGCGACACTAGGCTAAGTGACAGGGGCTATCCTTTTGGAAACCCTCTTAGATATAAGTATTTTGACACGGCTACCACCCTTTTGGGGGTAGACCTTAGAATAAGTTTTAAAAGAATTTTTGACATCTTTGACGGCTGCCACCCTATTGGGGGCAGACCCTAGTATAAGTTAAAAAATTCTTGCGAATGGACATTGAACATTTATGTATATTGAAATTATAAATAAATATTATAAAAATAATTTAATTTTGACAAACCCAGAACAATACGTTTTTGTAAACATACAAAAGTAAGACGTATTATATAGATCGCATTTTATTATACTTTGACACACCACAGCCTACTCTACGTCACATATAAAATAAAACATAAACAATGTTTGGTATACGCACCCCAACAAAAATCACCACCCCGCCACCCCATGCTACTGGAATAGAGGAGAGGGAAGGATCGGCTCCTATACAGCCACCGACCCCGACCTTAACCCCAGCGGTGAGAAAGAGCATAGGAGAGCTGGAAGCAGCTATAGCTCAGAGTGCAGAAGGGTCAAAAAAGCAGAAGTCATACAAAACTAGACTTACTGAAGCCGCAGCAGTCCAACAGAGCGCTCTTCTCCAGCTTGACGCTGCCAGAAATCTAAAGGGCGAAATAAAAGCAGCGGTTACCTCGGCGGTAAAAAGACTGTATGAACTGGTAAAAGAGGCCGAGTCTCAAACTAAGGAAGGAAAGGATAAGAAGAAGGAAAAGGAAAGAGGAAGCGAGGTAGTGGTAGAAAAGGAGAATGACAGAAATAAAACTTACAACATAGACACCACACCGCAAAGTAAAACCCACGAAATGGACGAGCACCTAAAGCGGTTGGAAAAAGAAACTAAAAAGCTGGAAGATATCAGCAAATTACTCCAGGACAACATAAAGCAATATAAAAGAAAACCAGACGCCGCCCTAGACGAACAAAGAAGGCAGAAGATACTTCATCACGTTGAGGGAAACGCAAGGAAGCTCGATGAATTAAAGGAAAGGATAGGAAAACAAGGAGAGCTTAAAGAAATCAAAGAACTTATAGAAACACAGATTGTAAAAACTGACGAAAGAGACCGGAACATCGAACGGACGTACGCCAACGTTTTGGCAGCTAACAATAAAATGGCCCAACAACAAAATCCCCCCACCACCTTGACCAACCAGAATAGATTAAATCACCCCCTCACGTACAAGCCAAAGCTACATAAGCTAGTAGTTAAGTCCTCTAGCCAAGAAACAAATTCAGAGGTTTACGAAAGGATTCGCTCGGCAATAGACCCGAAAACTACTGGCCTTCGGTTGGATACCATCCGCAAAACCAAGGATCAGAAAGTGATAGTGGGGTGCCGAGCGGAAGACCAAATAAAGGAACTGACAGAAAGACTGCTAGGGGACAAAACACTTACAGTGGAAACGTTGAAATACAAGGACCCACTAGTTATGCTGAGGGGCGTTCTCCAAATTCATAAAGACGATGAGATAATTGACTATATAGAGGCACAAAACAAACAAATATTCTCAGGTATTAAAGAGGAGGAACGAAGGATGACTGTCAAAAGACGTAAGACAGCAAGAAACCCTCACCTGCAGAATATTATACTACAAGTGTCCCCTACAATCTGGAGAAGAATGGTGGAAGTGGGAAGAGTGCACGTTGAACTACAAAGAGTGGTGGTCCACGACCAGTCACCACTGATACAGTGCACCAATTGTTTGGGCTATGGTCACACGCGGAAATATTGTGAAAGCACGAAAGAGGTCTGCGCTCATTGCGGGGAGGAACACAAAAAGGCAGATTGCCAAAAATACAAAGCAGGAGACCCCCCAATGTGCGTAAACTGTACAATGCTAAACGTGAATGCTGACCACAACGCGTTTGACACTGACTGCCCAACGAGAGCGAGATGGGAGGCATTGGCAAGATCGACGGTGGAGTATTGCTAAGGGCACCCACAGGAGACAAAACGGCTACTTAATGTGTCAGGCGAACCTCCAGAGAAAAGAATTAGCCCAAAACGAATTAAGGATAGAGGCTAGAAACAGAAGTATGCTCGCTGCTCTCGTTCAAGAACCATATACTGGCTCCGAAGGAAGGGTCAAGGAACAGTCAGGAGCCAGAGTGTATCAACATGAGCAAGCGGGAGCGACAGTGACGAAAGCTGCGATCTTCGTCTTTGACGAAAAGATTGAGGTCATCCAGTTTCCTGAATTGACGACGCCGAATGTGGTAGTAGTGAAGCTGCGTACGGAGGCATGGGAGATCACGTTAGTTTCCTTCTATCTTGAACCAGATCCAAAAGATGTTCAGCACCACATCGACCGAATCCAGAGAATATGCGAGAGGGCCAAAAACAGAATTATTCTGGCCGGTGACGCGAACGCAAAAAGTCCGTGGTGGTGCAGCCCCAATTTGGACCACAGGGGCGACCTTATAGTAGAAACCCTTCACAGTATGAACTTCGAAATACTTAATAATAGCAACACACCCACTTTTGACACTGTGAGGGGGGGAAAAAGCTACAGAAGTTACGTGGACATTACTGCATGCACCGCGGACCTGTTAGCGGTCATAGATGAGTGGAGTGTTGAGGAAGGTCTGGTGAGCTCCGACCACAACGGCATCACGTTTAAAATGAGACTCGAGAGATCAGAAGGAAGGAAGACAGAACGGACCACCAGAAAGTATAATACTAAAAAGGCAAACTGGTCACTCTTCGAACAACGACTATCTGAGCTCTTGGAAGAAGCCCAAGTAAATATAGAAAAAATTCACAAAGTGGGCAATAAGGAACAGCTAGAAGAGATTGTAGAAAAATACACAAAAGCAACGATCGCAGCCACAAAAGAAGCCGTTCCAGAAGTAAAGAAGAGACCAACACACACCTTGCCTTGGTGGAACGACGAGCTGGAAAGAAGAAGAAAAATGGTTAGGACAAGGAAAAGGCGCATCAGATGCGCAGCACAAGTTCGCAGAAATAAAGTAGTGCAAGAATATCTGAAAGAAAAAGAAGAATACGAAAAAATGATCATGGAAGCGAAAACAGAGAGCTGGCGTAACTTCTGTACTAGGCAGGAAAAAGAGGGAATGTGGCAAGGGATATACAGAGTTGTGAACCACACGACAAAAAGAGTGGAGGATATTCCTCTTATCGCAAATGGTAAATACTGCGACTCTAGAGAATCTGCTATGCTTCTGGCTGAGACATTCTACCCCCCGGATGAACCAAGTGAGGATACCGAAGAACAGAAACGGGTACGAGCAGACGCAGAGGGAGCGAATGATGGATCGAGAAATAGTGATATTCATGACCCACCATTTACAAACTTTGAGCTAGAGAGAGCCGTAAATAGTTTCAATCCCAAAAAGGCACCGGGCGGGGACGGTCTGACAGCGGACATCTGCCACAGAGCCATTATGAGTCAACCTGGAATTTACCGAACCATTGTAAATAAAGCCCTGGAGACTGGATCCTTCCCAAAACAGTGGAAGGAGGCGACGGTCGTGATTCTGAGGAAACCGGGAAGACCGAAATACACAGAACCAAAAGCTTACCGACCCATTGGCCTCCTCCCCGTAATGGGAAAGATCTATGAGAAGATGCTGGTCGAGAGACTGAAGTGGCACCTTGTGCCTAAGCTATCAAAGAGACAGTACGGGTTCATCCCGCAGCGAAGTACTGAGGACGCCCTCTATACCCTAATGGACAGAGTACATAAAAACCTTAAAAAGAAACTCATAACATTAATCATCTCCTTGGATATAGAGGGAGCCTTCGACAATGCGTGGTGGCCCAAAATACGCATGCGCCTTGCCGAACAAGGATGTCCCGTCAACCTGAGAAGGGTGTACGATGACTATCTCCGGAGTCGCAAAGTTAAACTTCGATATGCTGGGGAAGAAGTAGAAAAATCGACTACAAAGGGTTGTGTGCAGGGATCCATAAGCGGTCCCTTGCTCTGGAACGTTATACTGGACCCGATACTCGGGCAAATGTCTGACAATGATATATATTGTCAGGCATTCGCTGACGATGTGCTGGTGATAGTGGAGGGTGACAGTGGAGAGGAAGTCCAGAGGAAGGGAAACAAGGCGCTCGAGTTGGCCATGAAATGGGGTGACAATAATAAACTGAAATTCGGACCTAGCAAGACCCAGGCAATGGTAATAACAAATAAAATCAAGTATGACACCCCAAGGCTGGAAATGAGTGGAGTCCAAATTGGACTGGCAAGAAAAATTAAAATTCTTGGCCTGACAATAGACGATAAACTCACTTTTAATGAACATGTGTCAACGATTTGCGTCAAGGCAGCCAACTTATACAAACAGGTGGCTAAGGCAGCAAAGCAGACTTGGGGACTACACCCGGATATAGTATCCACAATTTATACAGCCGTGGTGGAACCCACTATAACTTATGCAGCGGCGGCATGGGCCAAGGCAGCCGGAAAAATATGTGTCCGCAAAAAATTGAATACTATTCAAAGGGGCTTCACTCAAAAGATAGTAAAGGCGAATAGGACTGTGTCTCTGAATGCAGCTCTGGCTCTTTCTGGTGCTCTCCCACTCGACCTGCGTATAACTGAAGTAGCCACCCTATACATGGCGAAAAAAGGCCACTGGGAGGGCCTTTCGGACGATATCGAGGTCGAAAATAAAACAGAGTATTGCAAGATGGACCATCCCGCCGAGGAGCCACTGCTAAAATTCAAACTTATTTCAAACGAGGAGGACTTGGCGACGAGCTCGGGGGGACAAGTGCAAGTATTCACGGACGGAAGCAAAAGCGATAAAGATGTCGGTGCCGCTTTTTCCTGGTGGAAAAACGGGGCCGAAATAAAGTCTAGGAAATTCAAGCTTTCATCATATTGCACAGTGTTCCAAGCGGAGGCGTTCGCCTTGCTGGCAGCCACAAAGGACATGAATGCCGCAAACGACAAAACCTGTGACATATATTCAGATTCTAGGTCAGCACTTCAGGCGGTTGTCAATGGCAACTCATGGCACCCTCTTATAACGAAAATAAGAAGAAACCTCAAGATAGCAAAGGAAAATAACAAGGAAATAAAACTACATTGGATAAAGGCTCACTGTGGTCTTGCGGGCAATGAGAGAGCTGACGAATTGGCCAGAAACGCAGCAAATAATCTAAAGACTAAACCGGCGTACACAAAATGCCCGATATCCTACATAAAAAGGGCCATACGTCAAGAAACAATAAAGAAGTGGGAGCAGAGGTATGCGGAGAGTGAGCGGGGTCTGGTGACTAAGGTGTTCCTACCCGACATAAAATCGGCATACAATTTTGTCAGACAAAACAGACCACAGAGAAACTTGGTGCACGTCATGACGGGCCACGGCCCTTTTGCCAGTTACTTACACAGATTCAATTTAAAGCGCGACCCGTCATGCCCGTGTGACAACACCACGCCGCAAACGTCCCTGCACTGTCTGCTTAGTTGTCCAATGTTTGGAGTCGCGAGGCACGAGGTGGAGGAAAAAACTGGAATTTCTTTAAAGGAAAACGAGCTCCTACGCCTAGTGTCCCGCGACGACACTCGGACATGCTTGGAAGAGTTTTGTGACAAAATTATAGAAAGTGTCCGCAGACTGAACAGGGACTGTAGCATGCCAACACACACGACTGATATCGACGCCGTGGGGATGGGGCTTTCCCATGGCGGCTCGTCCTGACACAGCGTATTGCCACATTGAATTTGTTAACTAAGATATATAAATAAACAATGTAATAATGTCAATAATTAATGAATAAGAAAATAAATATGCAATATATAAAAACATTCACTGAACAAACATATGTAACTTACAATTTTGAAATAAAAATATAAACATCACGTGTTTCAATCTAGCTCGAATTTCCACGGCCCGGGGATAAACTTCGCCCGGGGAGTAGGCTGATTAGGTAAAAAAAAAAAAAAAAAAAAAAAAAAAAAAAAAAAAAAAAAAAAAAAAAAAAAAAAAAAACCGGCAGTCGAACCGCCGTCGCGAAAGCATCGAAATTGTACAGCTCCGCAAACGAAAAATCCAATAAATGGTATTTTTATCGCGAAGTTCCAAGTGATATATATCATCTGATGCGTCTCGCGACGGCAAATCAGAATATGTAAAGTTCGTCTTACAAAAAGTATACAAGCATAGACTTCTTATGTTGTGTTTGCCATGTAACGTCATCGCGTTTTACTTAACATCTAGCGCCATCTAGTAACGCTTAAACGTTGTTTCCGCTATTTAAAATAATACGATAGCGCGTTTTATACGTCTGTAGGCGCCATCTAGTTGTGCATTTGAACTGATTTTAGTCAGTTTCTTGGAAGTGTTTATTTCGCTTAATTTCGGATTTTACCATTTTGGAAGAAGTAAATTAATACCAAATTATTATCTTTCGGGTCGGGTCTATTCTATATAAAAATAACCAAGTTGTATATTTAAGAGAATAGAAAAAAAAAAAAAAAAAAAAAAAAATCTACAGTTTTAAAGAAAATGTTTTAAATTGCAGTTTTTTGAAAATATCTAAATATACTTATTGATTTATTACTTTTAAAATAAGTAAATTCATAGTAAATTTTCTGACGATTGCGACATTCCATAATATTCAATAACAAGGTTATATTGTGCGTTTTCCAATTACAGGACTCGAGCGCATTTTGCGGCATAATGCTCAACGTCGAGTGTTCCAACTACAGCAACGCTTCGCACAATTGAGCACTTTCAAAACGAATGCTCTCGCGAGCTTCTCTCAAACAATACCAACACAGTGACAGAAAATTGACCAGTATTTCTCTTTAAGTTTGCATTTATCGAAATTTTCGTTAGTAAATATTATTTATTGTTGAAAAATTTGTAAGGCTTTCGTTTCATGGTAGATTTTGAAAATAATTAAAGTTATTTCAAACTGCTAAAAAAAAAAATATTAGTATGGATGATAAATAGTTACTTTTTTCATATCCCACATTTAAAATATGAATACAATTTTATTTTAAAATTCGGATCTGTAAATAAATTTATTTTACAGGATTATACTTTAGAAAAAATTGCAATGGTTTTGAAAAGTATATATTTTTTTTAGAAATCATTAAAAAATATTACTTAAAACGTAAATAATGTAAACTTCTTACATGAAACTAAATATTTTACTGTTAATTTAGCTTGTTAAAACCTTATATTCTTCTAAAGGTTTTCTATTATTTCAATAAAAAAAATGATAATGAAATAATTTGATGATTAAAATAAGCGTAAAAAGTTTTCAACCAATTATTATTATTTACCACATTATTTATACATTAATGAGGTTGCTAACTCAATTCATAACATTTTTTTTACAACACTGACTTAGCGCACTCTGCTGATGCATTTGAAAACTAATTCACGTTCCAATTAAGCTTCAGAATTATGCGGCATTGTGCGGCACTGAGTCGTAAAATGCTCTGTAATTGGAAAACGCACATTGACATGTGCTGACCTAACCGTCGTATTTGAATAATCTTTGTACAGCACATGAATAATAAATATAGTTTAATTATAATATGATTTTTATTATTTAAGTTAATATTTAATCATTTCAGTGATATATGCCGTCAACGCCAAAGAAGTTTTACTTCAATCGCGCGTAAAGGTTACACGCACACACTTTTTTATGTTTATTTCCTATTGTGGTTGGATAACTATGTTTATTATAATTTTAATATTTACAAAATCAAAATTTTTGAAGTTTTACTTCTTTAAGCGCGTTATGAAAAATTGATGAGAGTGAAATTTTACGATGCGCGCGTACCGTGACACAAAATTATCAGTGTGATTATAGCCGGCGTCAAGCGTTCGCGAGCGAGATGGGAATAAGACAATCTACAAGTAAAAAGAAATAGAATATGCGTGAAGTTAGCAGCTTTGCGAAGAATTTTGAATGACCATAATGACATTTACTTTTTAAACAAATAAAGGAGTTTAAATTATTTTTTCAAAGAAATTTAGCAATGCTTTTTCACAAAGACCTATTGTTACTTAGTTAAAAGTTATGAAACATTCCTAGTTATTTTCATTATACAAGTGCGAATTTTATATGTGCGTCTGTATTATAATCAGAAGTGATTTAAATTGAATATTTTAATAATATTTCTAATTAATATTAGAAAATATTTGTGAAAAACCTGTGCTCATCAACCTTCCTAAGAGCTTCAATACAATTGAGGTTAACTATCCGTATGTATTATTATTATCGAGTATTATTGTTGAGTAAAACTGAAACATGAACGGTTATTCATTGCTTTTGTTTATTGCGTTTGTTACAGCAATTTTTTAGAAATATTCTACGACCCTATATATCAATAATTGAGAACAAAGATTTAAGCACGAATACTAATAAGGAGAACATGAAGGCTTGGAGCGATATAACAGAGAAGTAAACATTTTAATAACTACCTGCATTTCAAAAAAAAAAAAAACTTACCACATTGTTTAATCAAATCATGTAATTCAGATTTAATCTAGCAAATACAGGGACAAGAGACAAAAAACAATTGATGAATCAGTGGAAGTGCACTATATTGAATACAAAAAAAGAGTTGTCATCAGGAACAAAGCCACCATCACTTTCTCCAGACACAATGGACGTGGCAGAGATGATACCGCAACAGTTTGAAGTAGATTTCAATGAATTTGATTGTTATGGTGTCGAGATAGGAATGTTAATTATAAATATTGTTACGAAGACGGGTCGACTGCAATGTTTTTAGATTTTTCCACTAGTTAGAGAAGTTTTCAGCAGGCTGAAATGTGATTTCTGACCGTTTCAGGAGAGGGTCAATCACATATTAGAAAATCGTAATTTACTTAATGTTACCATAGTTTTCAGGAGGCTGAAACATTTTTTCAGGCCGTTTCAGAACACGTGTAGTCGAATGGTACACTTTCCAGGAAACCCGTTTTCAGGCGTTTTCAGGCCTGGTTATACCCCTATGATGGAAGAATAGTCTAGAACGAATTTTCTAGGTGTGGGACAAGGACGGAATGATGCGAGAGAGAGACGGAAGATCGGAACCTTCTCGAAGCTAGACCGAGCACTCTAGAACACCGTAAGACAAGGACGGAGCAATGTGCGAGAGAGATAGCACGCACGTTCTAGAATTGTGCGATTGCTACTCAATAGCGCTCCCGCCTAGAGAGTTCTCGAACTTGCAAGACTATTCCCAGGGATATATAAGCGAGCCGAAACGCGATCAGTTAGTTCAGTTTCGAATGCGATATCAAGCGATAAACATCGGAGTGACAAAGTGCGAATATAGTGAAGACAAGTGAATACAAGTACTGTGTGAAGTGCGTGTAATTAGTGACAGTATTTTGTGTGTGTATTCAGTGAATTTTAGTGCGTAATTTCCAGTTTTTAGTGTAACAAATTCCTCGTAGATTTAATTGAAAATAAACCCTTGAAGAGATCTACGGCGTTTCTATCCGATCCCCTAGCTCGTAACAATATTATACAAATCCTTCCTGGAAGAACAGTCTATATATTAGTCAGATCAAAATCCGTTGTGTAGTTTAGAAAAACTAATGGTACATGCTACAGACCTGGATAGCAACTTTCTTTTATTCTATTTAGAGATAGAGATAATTTAAATATAATACCGGTGTCTTCCTTGTAGGTTTCTTTGGAGTTGTTTGAAAAGTTCTCTAAGTAGTGGAAAAATCGAGAAACATTGCAGTCGATCCGTCTTCGTAACAATATGAATTATAATTTTTTAAAGTTTTGCATGGACAGAGCTTAAATTAATATTCTCTTATTTGTTGCAGAAAGCAAGTAGTAGTTTTAGTTTTGGAGAAGCCTGGTATCAACATATTATGCATAGCTTTCGGGCTCTGGAAAATGAGCGGCCTCAAATAGAACACAAACATACGAGTTAAGAATATGGCAGAGATGCACAACCAAGTAATTATTAATTTAAAATTACAAACCGAAATTCTGATGAAGACATTAGAGTCACTTAAAAATAAATAGTATAATGAAATAAAAATGTTTTTTAAGATAAATAGTGTTTTATTTGTTTAAATAACTTAATTGTTAAAACAACCTAAATTAAGAACTATCAAACTTAAAAGTTTTCATCAATAAATTGGCTCTCACTGCTGCTCCACGCAGTGTATTTTGAGATGAGGGCACTGTTGGTAGTGAGGGCAGGGTCTCTTCATCATCAGAGATAGGTTCCTCTTTTAAATCAATGGCTATATTTTGCAATACTGCCAAAGCTACAACATACATCTTAGTGTTTGGTAGAGATGTTGTAAATATATAATAATATATACTTTTAACTTAATAGAATTTATGTTACACTTAATGTAAGAGAATAATAATAATAAATATTTATTTATTTAATTTTTCAAATGTAATCTGAACTTTATTGACTATAATGACTCCTTTTCCAGTCTTTGATTATTTAATTGTAATTAATTATTTGCATACTAAATTTGCATAATAGTACTGGTATCAAAAGGAAGGTCTTCAATACCTGCATTCTCCCATGTATTACATATGGGTGTGAAACTTGGGCTCTCACAAAACATCACAGAAATATGCTAGAACACTGCCAAAGAGCTATGGAACGAAGTATGATAGGTATTAAGAAACAAGATAAGATACGAAACACTGTCACAAGAAGTAAGACAAAAGTCACAGACATACTCACTAGAATAGATAGTTTGAAGTGGAGATGGACTGGGCACATGAAACGTGATAAACAAGAAAAGTGGAGCAACATCATAACTGACTGGTAGAGATGGGAAAAGGAACAGAGGAAGACAAAGCAAGACGAATTAAAATTAACAGCAGGCTCAAAATGGAGAAGGGTTGCAAAAGACAGAGTACAATGGAAATTGTTAGAGGAGGCCTTTGCCAAGAGGCACACTGAACTCAGAGATATTTTATAGCTTAAAGATAAGAGTCAACCACAAAGTCAAAGAAACAGTTCAGGATAAGAGGCTTATTATTATTATTAATTATTTGCATGCAATCAAAAACTATTTTTAATAATGCCGCATAAGAAGTATAACTTCTTACGCGCGTATAAGTACACGCACCCTTTTTTTTAATGTTAAATATCCTTTTTAGTAAATTAGGATAAATTTAAATTACTTATCAGTCTTAAGTTAGGCTAGATCGAAATGTTCAATAATGATTTCGTGCAGAGACAGAAAAGAGTACAATATTTCGTTTAAAAGCTCATATTAGGTATGTTACGCAGCACACTGACGTCTGTCATGTTGATTGATAAAAAATTTCGAGTTCTGGAATGTCTAAATACGTGGTTTCTAAAAAAATTACTAGTGTGTGATAAACTGAAAATTAGTTGGATGTTTTATCGGTCTTTCAATAGAAAGTTTGTGAAATATGGGATAATGCGGTCGGCGGGGACGGATGGGGTTGGCTCTTCTTCGAGCAGCGAAGGGGCATGGCCAAGAGTAGGAGGCCGACGTCCTCTGCCCAGCGAATCTCTCACGTCTTCCACCATCGATACTGCAACTTCAACATCACGTCCGTCTTTGACTTCTTCCATTTCAAGGTAAAATAATATGTTTTATTCCAAAATTAATTTACAAGCGGAAGAGACACGTATCGAATAACCGAATGACGTTAATCTTCACCAACGTATTTAAAATAGACACTTTTTTTAATGGCGGTTGTTTTTTGTTGTCTTTTTTTTCTCCAATTTTGTGGTTTGTGACATACCTAACATCTTAGCATTATTGATTATGTTTTAGATTCCGATCAGACTTCGAGCAGTTGAAATGCAAGGCCCGAATCTTTGGAGAGTCTATGAATTTGTGTCGATGCATCGCTGATGACTACAACAAACGACTTGGGTTTATGGAGAAGCGACTAATTAACTTAGAACAAAGACAGAGGCTTACGGTGGGTGTTACCACATACATATATGTTTATACCTTCCCTTCCTTCACACTAATATTAAATATAATAGTATAACATAGTAATAGTAAAACGGCCCAACCTATCCAGATTGTTATACATTCTTTAGATAGATTTCCGAATGTGTTTCAATATTTTGTTGAAAAGCTAGAGTTTGGCGTTCTATTTATGTTTTTTTTTTGAACTAAATTGTTTAGAAATGTTTTTAATGTATGGAGCGCCCTTGTCCATAGAACGCCCGATTCACTTGATTTGTTCGTATCGAAATGGTAGTATCGGTATCGACAGAAGAGATGTGGAACATGTTATTTTTTCCATTCTGACAAGAAAATTTGCCAGGGAGTATGCCCAGGAGAGATAAATATTTCAAATAATCTTTCATATAATGTTTATGTGACAAGCGTTGCTATTTAAGTTGAAACTGATATTTTTTTAGTATCACTACTTCCAGCGCGCAGCTTCCCTATCTCGGGACGCGCGCAGCCTAGTGCACCTTAACCCTAGACATAAGAAATTTTTCGAGACGAAGTAATTTTTTTGCATGAGGCAAAGGTTATCCCATCTTACTCGGGGATATGATCTATTTCCCTGATTCATAGTGTATCTCATTAAGCCCTTGAGCCCCTCAATTTGCAGTCGTGGGCGTGTCTCGTGCAACCAGTATACCGCGCGACAGCTAGGAAATAATATAATATTGCTTATATATTTATGTTATCACCAGGGTGAGAGCAACTACTCTGCCATCATACAGAAGAACCAGAAACTATCACACAAGACTAAGCAAGACGTTAAGGTACAACTTAAGCATTATTTTGAATCTGATTCAGTTATTTAGCACTAGCTGTTTTTTTTTTAAGTTTTATCCGCTTTAATAATTAATCTTATATACAATCTGAAATATAGGTAGGTAATGTCGTTTCTTTGATATATTAAAAGGGTACAACGATCTTAAACGATTTAAATAATTTGAATTGAATATGACATGTCGTTGAATACAATCATTTTTACTTTTTACTACACACCGAAGTAAATGATTATGGCAAGACCCTGTTTGACGTGGGCTTTTTTCGCTGATATCTTCCCCTCGACCACCTATACCAACGCTACGTTTTGGATCCATCTATAGGTAGTAAATCTAAGTTAAAGTAGGTTTGTTAGCCAAACGTTAGCGCGAGCGCTATACCCTGCTCTCCCCCACTTACCTTTTGATCTTTAAGTCGATTGGTCGCCGCGATAAAACAAAGCTTGGGAAGCGTGACTATAAAGAAAACAAAACCAGAAATTATTTCGGATGAACCAAAACAACAAATTAAAAAACGTTATATACTGCAATCAAACCCATCCAAGACCAAAGAAGAAAAAGCAAACTGACCGCTTTATATAAGCTTACAAATAAAATGATAAAATACGACTATAAAAAATACAGAACGGATATAATTGAAAGGAACTTAATTAATACCGGTAGTCAAAAGAAAGCCTTCAAAGAACGTAGCAAGGAGAAAAAATCCCTACGAATCTTCTTTGAATTATAATTAGATGCCTATTTATTACTATTTTAAGATAACTTATATATACCTGAGTGACCTAAAAAAAATTTTAGCCTTTAGATGGGCTAAAATTTTCGTATTTCATAGAGAAGTAGAGAAGGGTATGACGGGTTTGGGCGTTAGGAAAGTAGAGATTTCAACGAACTGAAAGCACACCAACTTTTTGTAAAAAGCTGATATTTTGACGGGTGTTTTTTCGATATTAATTCAAAATAAGGTGAAAAAATTAATTTTTTTAATCAAATAAATTACAGCGTATTTGGGACATAGAAAGGTATGTTTTCACCAAATTTCGTTAAAAAAAAAAGAAATTTGTAAAAGATAAAAATTAAAAACCAAAAACTTGTTTTTTGAATTTTTCACATAAATTTTGAGGTTATGTGAAAAATGTGTGAATACAAAAGTTTTAGATCTTTTTATTACCTACAACTTTGCCATTTAACTTTCTTCGATAGGACTTTTAGTTTTGCCGGAAATCGAGATAAACCGTTTTTTTACCTTTAAAATATATACGACAAAGAACTGGAGCGCCGCATCACCACAACTTGGAAGAAGTTTTGGAGCTTAAAAGAAATCCTCAAAGGTAATCGCCTACTTAAGTTAAAGAAAAAGGTGGTGGATTCCTCTTTGCTGCCTTGCCTTACATATGGAGCCCAAACAAAACAAAAGCCAAATTACGTTCGTGCCAGCGTGCGATAGAAAGGAGTATTCTCGGAATTCAATTACGCGACAAACATACAAGTGAATCTATTCGCAGAAAAACCAAAATTATTGATGCCGAGCAATACGCCCTAAAACTTAAATGGAGATGGGCAGGCCACGCGGCCAATGGTACAGACGACAGATGGTCTAAAGCAGTAACCGAATGGAGTGGTCCAAAAGGAACATAGGAAGACCAATAGAGCGTTGGGCCGACGGGATCGAGAGGGTAGCTGGAACAAATTGGATGACCATGGCTCAAAATAAATTGGGGTAGAAAAAGTTGGAAGAGGCCTTCAACCGGACAGGGTTACAGACATCTTAGTTAAAGTGTATTTATATCTCTATCTATATTAAATGTATGTCAATAAGATGTGGATGAATAAAGGCTTATTATTATTATTATGTTCATTTGATGCCAAGAGGGTGGTGTCGTCGGCATATCTAAGGTTGCTTATTTTTACACCACTAATGGATACTCATTATCCCATCCATCTAGGGGTCTTCGCATTATATATTCCCCATATATATTAAATATTTTTTTGGGCTTAAAATGATTGGAAATCATAGTTGATAGTTGATAAGTATAGCGGATTTGTACCTCTCAAGCGATGTCCAATGAGGTGCAAATCCGATATAAGGGTAATAAGGCGTTATAGAACTCCTCCAAAAGGATGTTCCACAAGTAAACCCAGTGTATGCAGTCTGCTTTTGAATAGTCAATGAAGCACATAAGTAGACACCTGTGTTAATACTTGGCTCTTTTCAATTGATTGTCTTGTACCTCTGCCCTTAACAAAGCCTGCTTGCTCTTGTGGAATCTGCCATTGCTGGAATGTTTTAAGCCCTTCATTGACTATGTGTAGCATGATCTTACTTCATGTCTACCTGGTGCTGAGTTCTTAAGGTTTGTCGGATTTCTGACTACAGAGACATGTTTGAAGTAATTGTGGAGGTTTGGTATATACTTGGATCACTCATTTTCAGGTACATAATATAACGCTAAAATAAATGATAGCGTAGACTTTAATACAATTTGTTCATTGGTGGTTTCTATTAATACTTTTAGTTGCCATTTTTTTTCTCTTTTTCTGAAAAGAAAATATTTATTTTTGTTAGTACTTGATTAAATAGAAAACTGACGATCTTGTGTAAGATCACACAAAGGTTTATTCAGTAGGTAACATTAATATTAAAAGTTTGAAAATAAAATTTGTGAATCTGATACACATACTACTAGTCATTTCCTTACTTTATTCTAAATTTAAAATAAGACAAGTTAATCGTCACTTTCAGACTTATAGTCAATTAAAGTTTAATAACCAAACGATGTCAGTAATTCCTAACAAAATCAAATTCAAACTTCTTGTGTATTAACAATATTATAATAAACTTTTCTATTTTAGCTTACTATAATTAATATGACATTTATATGCCTATTTTTATATGACTGATTGTGCTGTATTTTTTATAATTAATTAATCTGAATGTACCTCATACATATAAACAATTTATTATTATTATTAAGAAATAACTAAAGAAAATGTCTACTTACCATTACTTACAAGTTCATGAAGCATACATTAAGCATCCATTTGATTTGATAAATTTAAAAGATTGATAATTTTCTTCTAATATAATAAGACAAGTTAATCGTCACAGTCATATTTTTAGAACTACTAATTAAGCTCATTAGTGACTGCTTTCACACCTGAAATATACTAATAAAATGTACTATAATTTTACTTAATGATTACAAACAATACACTTAAATAGTAAAATAATTTATTTTTTCAAATTAAAGCACAATTTCAAAGACTTACATACTAAGATGCCAGAAAACCTTAGCTTAAAGGAAAAAAATATTTACCTGTACTAATTTGCTCATTTTCTTGATATTTTCATATTTAACTATATCTATTAAGTTATCCTTGCATAAATTCCATTCAAAATTGTTTTTTACAAAAAAAACATATTGTAATAACAATAACAACATCGATGATTGAAAGTAGGGATGTGAAAAAATAATCGATTATTAAAAAAATCGATTTTTTTAAAAGTAAAAACCGATGTTTTTACGCGATTTTTATATTTAAAATAATCGATTAATAATCTTTATAATTTTTATAATAGAAAATCAATCATAATCGATTTTTTATCTGCTGCCTCCCGACATTATGTCTAGTCTTTTATAACCCGGACCTCGAACTATTAGGGATATTCGATTATCGATACACAACGATGTTTACAATGCGATACATTGAATCCAAATCTTTGAAGATATAATGATATACTCGATTCACATTGATGTTTTTTTGTAAAACATCAAAAGGATGATAAAAGCAGTTAATTTTACAAAAACTCAAGTTTGAATGGAACACTATAATTTAAAAGTAAAATAAATTTATTTCGCAGCACAAGACTATTAAAAAGAACAAAAATACTGAAATTGCTACTGAAAAGGAATACACTCAGCATTTATCAAAATCTATCAAAACGAGAATAAGTTAATTTCGATTTTGATTATTCATAAACGTTAATTTGTGTTTATATTTCTATTGTTTATGTTTAATTTAAAAAACCATGGAAATAAAATATTTAGGGTGTTTATTTTGAAATTAATTCAAAAATTTGGAAAAAATCGATTATTTCAAAAATCGATTATTTTTTTAAGAAAAATCTATTATTTATCAATCGATTATTCACGCTAAAAAAATAATCGATTAATAAAAAATCGATTTTTTTATGCAGAATGTCACATCCCTAATTGAAGGCAAAAACTTCGATATCAAGTTTTGACAATGCACAAACCGTGCCAGAGCCAAAAAGAAAAAAAAAAAAAAAAGTTTTGACATCGATGTTGCTATACCAAAAATATCGTAACATCGATGTTCGATTCAGTTAACACGCGGCCTCCCGCACGACCAATGCAACTTACGAAACAAATTATGTCTTCTTTGAAGGCATCCACAAATAAGGTTTATTAAAATTTTGAACGCGTATTCATTCATTCTTTGCGCCCTTCATTCATTCTTCGTAGTCTCGCTCGCTCTTTCTCTCTCACACTTCCTCACTACTCTTAATCAACAAATAAATATATTAAAAGGTTCTTCTTTATCAAAATTACTTTTCATTAAGTCAGCTGTTGATAAAAAGATATCGGAATATGTAATAATTTGTTCTGTTTCTTCATAATTTCATTAACTATTTCAATGTATTTTATTTCTTTGTCAATTATTAATGCAAAAATGTTGTCGAACCGACAGCTCTTGCATCTAGTTCAAAGCTTCTCGCGCGCCGCTTTTTTACTAAATCATACGCTGCTACGTACGGTTTTTATATTAAGTTTATAAGTATTGGGTTATAACTTTACTAACGTGAGTTAACCCAATTTAATCAAACGTAAACCTGTAAACGTAAAAATGTATTACGGCACAGTGCACACATTAGATTTTCGACATTCATACGACACTTCGGAACATCTAAAAAGTAAACAATCGTATATTATTCTTAATTGTTATGATCCCGACACAAGTGAACTATAGCTAATATTATAATATTTACGTCCCGATTGTAGGCATTCTTTTCATCCTAGCGAACTAGCACGCCAATGCGCAGCGTTGCCGTTTTTAACCGATGTCTATTGTCTAGTATGTTGCAAGGGTGATAAAAACATGTCGGAGAAACGTTGTTTCTTCTACACTGTCGCAAAAAACGTTACCAAAGCGCGCACTTCAAAACGACGAATGTGTATTGTGTACTCGCTCTTCATGTGTGTCTTTTCGGATTTCGTAGCATTGTCATGTAGGGATTAAAAAGAATCGATTAAATAAAAATCGATTTTTCTTTTAATTTTAATCGATTTGTAAAAAATCGATTTTATCAGAAATAAATCTATTATTTTCTAGTTTTAAAAATCTACATACTACTAATTACTACATACTATCAATTTATTTGGTTAAAAAAAACCATAAAACGATATGAATAAAAAAAATAACCAATTCAAAACTAAAAATCAAAACGAATGTTTCCTTAAACTTTCAAGATAAGGAATAAGGAAATCAAATATTATTATTGATAAAAAATTTCAGTACTGTTAAACGTATCATAATAAAAATGAAATGATGAGTATCCCATCAAAATAACAACCTTATTGTCTCAAAAACTAAAATAATTATTGTCACAAATGTGCAATATTATTTTACATTTCACTAGTATTAAAATAAAATACTTAAAACGATAATTAAAAAAAAAACTAAACGACTTCGTAATGGTCTTAAAAACTAAAATATGAAACAAATATTTCGTTAATTCTGAAGTTTAAACTATCAAAAAACTAAAAAATATTATTGGCACTAATTTTCAGTCTCGTTATACGTAAGAATATATAGTATATATACGTAAGAGTATAAAAATAAAATGAAACGATAAGTAGAAAAGCTAAACGACAACGTTTACGTATTGTCACAAAATGTTCAAAAATTTTACATTTGATTAGAATGATATTACCATAAATTTTCAGGTAAGCAGTTCAAAAATAATAATTTTGATAATATTTTTCCTAAAATACGGTTTCGTGTTTTCCTGTCCATATTTCCCGCTTTGGAAAATAATCTTTCGGATGGAGCAGAAGTGGCCATCACAGAGAGATGCTTTAGAGGCAATTCGGTTAGCTTAGGAAAAGTCCCTTCAGAACTATTCCAGACATAGAGAGACCCAAGATCTCTATCTAGACCTATCTACCATAACATCCGATAGCGGTGACGCAACGTATAGGTCCAATTCGGTATTTTTGACCATTGATGGGTTAGATGCCAATGCCATTATTTTTTCGTGGTGTAACTGCCATATGTCTTGTACGTTGACCGTAGATTTTGATGAAACAGATAATTTAGAACTACCCTCTTCCGAATTATTATCATTTTTAGTATTCAGTTTAAACATTTCTTAGATTAATTTATTGTTTTTGAGAAAGATTATCATCTAAATGTTTTTTTTGAATCTAGGATCCAAAAACGTTGCGACCGAAAAATAATTTTCGAATTTTTTATCAAATAGCACACTGTTTATGAAAATTGATTTAAACGCTTAATTTATGTAATCGATTTACTAAAATCGTTTAATATTATTTTGAAAATCGATTATAAGAAAAAAATAATCGATTTAAATAAAAATCTATTACTTATTACTTTTGAAATTATACTTCTTTAGGCGCGTTATGAAAAATTGATGAGAGTGAAATTTTACGATGCGCGCGCACCTGTGACACAAAATTGTGAGTGTGATTATAGCGTGCGCGAGCGAGATAGGAATAAGACAATCTACAAGTAAACAGAAATAGAATATGCGTGAAGTTCGTATGCCAAGAATGTATGTATGAAGAAGTAATGATTAATTTAAAATTACAGATCCAAATACATACAATAAAAATTTTCATCAATAAAAATGGCTCTTACTGCTGCTCCATGCAGTGTATTTATTAGGGTCTCTTCATCATCATCAGAGATAGGTTCCTCTTTTAAATCAATGGCTATATTGTGCAATACTGCAATACACTGCAATACCCCAAAGCTACAAGATACATCTTAGTGTTTGGTAGAGATGTTCTAAATATATAATAATATATACTTTTAACTTAATAGAATTTATTTCATTTTTCAAATGTAAACTGAACTTTATTGACTAGGTATAATGACTCCTTTTCCAGTCTTTGATTATTTAATTGTAATTAATTATTTGCATGCAATCAAAAACTATGTTTAATAATGCCAAAGAAGTATAACTTCTTACGCGCGTACATAAGTAGGTACACGCACCCTTTTTTTAACAACCCCACTGTCATGGCGTTGCTTATGTTGTATAAAAATAACGTTACTGTCGATACGAACTGTCATTTTCAAATGAACAAATTTTCTTCTTTCTACATATAGTCTCAGCCCATCATAACATCTCGAGAATAATCCGTTATTATGTCGATCATCGATTGACATCCTAGAAATTCGCATGCAATGAATACACTGCATCAACCCCTTGCATTATTATTATTCCTGTTTTCTCGACATTTTATTTATTTTTTGTTTAAATCTACCTTAATAGCTTGTGTTTTAAAAAAATGTATGATATAGTTGAAAAGTTACATTATGGCAACACTACTGCTGTTGCTGTTCAACTAGTGGCAATGGACTTTGTATCCGGCTAATAAATAAATTTAAAAAAAAATGCTGTTAAACTTCAAGCAAGTGTTTTTGGCAAACGCGTCAAGTGTCAACAGACAAATGACAACAGTGCGCGTCAATTTTCCAGTCTCGTCAGTTTGAATTTATACCTTGCGCAGTTAGAACGTCTAAATGTGAATAAGCACTTGTGTATTTTTGTAATTGAATTAAAAATATAAATATTCTGTATTATCTTTCAAAAAGACTTCTTGAAAACGATGGCTAAGGTAATATTTGAAGTTCCAATAAATCCTAACAGCGGGAAGCCTTTCAGTTTGCAATAACGATAATTTGCATCGCGAACATCAGACCACCCTGTGACGTATGTATTATGCTAGAAATGGAAAATGAAATATTAGGTATTTGGTAAACTAAAAAAAATAAAGCAACGAAATAAAGTAATCTTACGGTATAATAATTATAAGATCACCTTTTTAAGAAATAATATCTGCTGTTTTATTTATTTCTATGTAAAAGAAAATAATTACCTTAATTCACAATTTTTTTTATTCAAACCGCTTATTTGAACGGTATTTACATAGAATGAACAACAATTTAAACGTTATTAAAGAAATTCATGTGTACTATATGTTTTCGCAATACAACTTATACGCTATTAAAAATAGTTTGCATTTATATATTGAATGTCTATTTCTCAAATATATTGGATATGTATAATTTAATAAAACTTCATTGTTAATTTCGCTTAATTATGAACAGCTTCAATTATAAATACACAACGAGAATTATTTTACAGATTGCGTCACAGTTGTTGAAAATATTTGACGGCTGTCAATGTCAAAAATCAATACATTCACGCACACATAGAACGACGTAGCAGCGCGAAATTAACTGATCGCTGAAAAACTTTAAGTACCGTGTAAAAAATATTTTTTGTTATTAAAGACAACAGTTTTACTTTAAAATGATTGGCATAGGGAAAATATTAAGAAATTGCTATCAGTTAAAAACACAATTGTTTGTGAGGCGTTATGTTCGCGAGTGCGAGGTCTGTTTCCGTCCCCTAATTATTTAATCACGACTTAATTAGAATTATCATTTTTGTGGAAAATTTTATGTTACGTCACAGGAATATATCTTAAGATTTTCAGAAGATTGTGGTCGTGTTTGCCTTGTATTTATCATGAAATAATAAAAAAATACTTTCATTGTGTTGGAAAATTTGTAAGAACAATGTTTGTCATATAAGAACAAATAAGTTTGCATAGACTTGACTGTTGAATTTTATTACTGTCTGACTGATAAGTGATACTGAACAACAGTTCTCTTATCTGATACATATATATTACTACTATATAGTACAGTATTTAAATGTTTTAGCTTTTATATACATTTTTTCTTCATTTACAGAATCCTACACCTGGACCTAACACTTAATATTTTTGTACTATTTATATTAATTAGGAAAGGAGCTGCATACTAGTTTTTAAATATTTTCATTTGATAAAATAATATTGGAGAACATACTAGTAGGTTGTTATTTTTGATACCAGTTTTATTTTCTTATATTACGATTTCCTTTAAAAACAGTTGTTAGCATCCCAACCCAATGGCAATGATTTTATATTCACTTTTTATGTTTGTATTTTTTTATCAGTGATGTATATAAATATTATCAATGGAAAATTCCACTATATGATAGTGTCAATTAGTAATCACAGCAAGCTGCTCTTAATTAACGAATTAAGTGTTGTAATAATAAAGTACAACATTTAAAAATATGTGCTTGTAAACACTACTAAAATATTTTTCAGATTAAAACTGAGAAGTTTGCTTTGAATAGCTCTGCTGTTACTTGTTTAGCATGTGTTTTTAAAGCAGTCATTTATTCTAGAGACTAACAACAGCATGTTGAATTTATGACTGTCCTTGATGATACTATGTTGGTAACCACATAACAGCATAATCCTCACTATGTGTTCTGATATCTTATCATAAATTTTACTACACGCACTGTAAAGCAATCAGTTTATTGCTCTCTATATAATGAAAAGAAAACAAAACACCTTTGCTTTTTTAAACCTATATCAATAACTAATTAAGTAATGTGGTATAACTTTCATATTTTACTTAAATTTTTTAAAATATGAATATATAACCTAGCCTATTTAAGCTATTAAACAATTACAGACTAGCATTAAATAATTATGTGGCTATATGGGTACATTATATTTCTTTACATTTGAATAGTGAATCCTGTATAGCAGCTATTTACTATATTAATTTTCACAAGTTGAAGGCTCAAAAAGCACTTTCTTATCATAAAGATAAATTATTGTGTGGCTCGTGCGAGGTAAAGGCCCAAGATATTGTTATTCTTGGATTTGAGTAGATTACTCTATAAGGCACTTTATAACTGCCATAAAGTGATATGGCACATGTCATAGATGGATTAACTCTTAAAATTACTATTATTTTTATATCAAATTCATTTGTTCACTTATTTAAGTACATAATATAAGAAACTTGCATTTTGTAACATTCAGTAAATATAACAGTATGTATGAATGTTAGATGAACAATATATATATATTTAGATGTGCGTATGTATACAATATTTTATAAAAGGTGCCAAATCACAATAATATTTTTATTAACTTGTAGTATTTATGAACAAATAACAAACATGATTGTTGACTAACTACAGCAGGTGATATGATTAATTTAATGTACTTATGCGATGGACATATGTGGAATGTTTTGTGATGTCCCTGCCAAAAATATTCAACTAGCTGACCTGGCTCACGAACGTAATATTTTTTTAATCATTTAGGATTGTCTTAAGCTACATAAAACTATATGCCTTTTTAATGGGTGATTAATTCATTACTTCATCAAAGCTATTTAAAATTCTAATGTACTAGTTCATATTCAACTTAATGGCATCATCCACTTACAAAATAACGTTTATATTCCCTCGTCGCTTACAGAAACTGCAGATGTGCGGAAGCGAGGAAGAGATGCGTGAAGTGGCTGGAAGGATCTGTCGAAACTACCTCCACGGCGCCTGGAAAACTGTAGACCCAAGAGACCTAGACTTTAAAAGGATTAGGTAATCTAAAAATAATGACCTTATCTCATTCTCTCGATTAGCCACAATTGTGGTAAATTTGACTCTTACATCTTCTTCAAAACTAAAGAAACACACAAACTTGTGTATACAGTCTTAGTAAAAAAAAAAGGGTGCGCGTACTTATGTACGCGCGTAAGAAGTTATACTTCTATGGCATTATTAAAAATAATAATTTACAATTAAATACATAATCAAAGACTGGAAAATGAGTCATTATAGTCAGTAAAGTTCAGTTTACATTTGAAAAATTAAATATTTATTATTATTTTCTTTTATTAAGTGAAACATAAATTATATTATTATTCGAATGTTGTTTTTAAATTAAGTCTAATGCCGTAGCATCTTCCGTGGGCTACTTCATTCTGTTAATTTTGTGTAACGGTGCGCGCGCATCGTAAAATTTCACTCTCATAAATTTTTCATAAGGCGCCTTAAGAAGTATAACTTCAAAAAATAACTTTGATTCAGCCTCTGACGGAATTCTAGTTCCTCCCTTAAGTTCTGTGTGCAACAAAACAAAGATGTGTGCGCGTACTTATTTGAATCAAATATGTCGTCAAACAACTTCTCTCTCTCTCCCAGTGCACGCCGTTTTTTGTGCATGCAAATATAGTATTAACTGAAAAACTTGCGTTTACGCAAGACAGTGAGAAAAATTAAATTGTATTAAGTTAATATATGTAAATCAGACCGTCTACATAGATTTCACCGCAAATCCATCGTACAGAAAGGTTAATTGTGGCGCCTGCATTTGCACGCCTTTTATCTCTATCGCATTTTTACATTTTAGGTAAACATACATCTCAGATACAAAAATATATCTACACTATGAGAATAGCTTAATACAAAATGTTATTGTTTCATCTCGCAAACCGCAGCAGTCAGCTTGAAATAAGTAGTGACAACTCCTATACTCTATAATTTTTAACAACAGCCTCAATTAAAACGTTGTAAGTATTTATTTTCCATTGCTGTTGCGTGTTGATAAATGATAAGTAATGCCCTTTTCTGACTTCTCTAGAAGAACATCGAAACAAATGTTACGTTATGGGCTCTCTCATTTATAGTCATTACTCACGTATAATACCACGACCATATATATAATATACTTAGTTAATATAAAAAGTTTGATCGCAAAATATTATTATAATGAACCGGATGTTAAAATGAGTGATAACTTGCAGAAATAAACAATGTTGTTTGTAAATATTGATCCCAGTTCGAGACGTGTTTTGTTGGGCCTTGAAAAATCGCGACGCAATATATTTATAAATGTGTTTACCCTCTTCCGAAAGTAAAATAAGAAAACATGAATGACGGAGAAAGCATTACATATTTATCTACTATATAAAAATAAGTCGGGTTTTCCTTCCTGACGCTGTAACTCCAGAACGCACTAACCGATTTCCACGGTTTTGCATTCGTTAGAAAGGTCTCGGGCTCCGTGAGAAAATTCAGGAAAAATTTCAACAGAAAACCGAGATCACCAAACGAAATGTTACATAAAACGAAGCCATCTGGTGGCGAAACGAAGTTCGCCGAGTTTCCTAGTTTATGTATAAAATTGTGAGTGAAACGTCGATTCCAATAATCAATTACAAATTTCTTTGTAAATTGACATAAAAATGAGGGCGCAATAGTGTTATCTGACCTTATCTTTGATTGAAAATAACATCGAGTAAAAAACGTAAATACAAGGCGTCCGTGACCTTGAACAAGCTAGTCCACCGGCGCAAGGCACGCGCGACACGCGATAAGCGGCTTTCTGTAACAAATTGTCTTTTAAATAAATACATTTTGAGCGTATGTGTAATTACACTTCCGAACATTCTGTAATGTATTTTACAGAAAAACAATGTCGCTACAAATTGCCCATAGACGACAATATAACATACATATATACATTGTTTATTCGTATTGGATAAAGTGAAAATACCAAAATTACGAGAAGACTAGTAACATTGAAGTCTTTTGTTCGATCTCTTTATCTGTGAAAGGATTCAACCTAGGGTGATCGACACAATTATTCTTTAAATTACTTATTAGTTACTGCAAAATAAAAACTAGCGGGCATAAGATACGTTACGAGGCATTTAATATTCTATCGTCGTCTGTTACACAGAATCCCAGATAGTTCTATAATATATCCACAACAGCTATTGTCATATATGTGCTTATACACATATAATTTCCAGTTACGAATGACTAGATAAATTAGTTTAAAAAAGCGTAAACATAGGTAACTTTCCATTTATGACTAACGCTTCTTGTCGCCGTCGATGTTTTTTATGATCGCACCGAGGAAAACTAATGCAAGTTTCACCTTCAGAGGTTATGTAATGTACTGTTCTTGTAATTAAGAATTCTAAATACAAATATATCACATATGCCATTATTAAAACGACCTCAACGTGTAACACCGAGACCAGAAGGTTGGAAAAACCGCAAAACATTTGTATGACTAGTTTTATTTACCTTTGAAAAACGGCAGCCTTCGTTTAATGATCAATCCGAGATTATTATGGGAAACGAGGATATAAATATAACACGTGGTCTGACAAACAGTACAACTACGTCTTAATAGAGTGATGTTATCAGCTGTACTTTTCCGATGGCCCACTTTATATGATTCATAGTTAAATAAATAATGTTATCTCCAATGTTCATTACATAGACTGAAAGGATTCAGTAGGGCCATTCGCTTTGTTCGTTAACATGCCTCTTTAGGCATTTATAAAATGCACAATATTTTTTAGAGATTGCTTTGACAAACATTAATTTCAATTGCAATCGCATTTTAACACGGTCTAATGACAAACGACCGCTTCAATTAAAGAAACCATTGTAAATATTTATGCATTGGTTTAATTGATGTTATTGTTGGTACAATCTCTTAAAATATGTTATTCCAGTAAAATTGTCAATGAACTATGGTCTGATGCGAACTTTGTTCTTCACAAAAGTTTTATATATATACGTGTATTACACGTATATAATATGTACTTTGTATGTACTACTTACACTGTAAAATAACATCAATAGGAGGTTGTATTTTATATCCATACCTTTTGTATTTCATATTAGATTAATAAATGAAATTCCACACAGTATAAGAAATGTATATATTTATACTTATTAGCCGCGTCCACACCGAACGATCCAAAATGGATCGGCGATCCCGCGATCCACGATCCGAGATAACGATGCGTGGAGCGTGAATCGTACTAGGCCGATCCAACAGCAATCTTTTGCGATCCTGACTGGCTGATCCAACACGCTCCAGCGGATCCATACTGAATCAGATGAACTTTGTCTGCAGATCAATTTGACTTTTGTTCATCGCAAATAGTAGGCAAACTAGTCCGTAGTTTGCCTACTATTTGTGTAATATCATTAGGCTTCCATAAACATTTATTCTCCCTATAAAGGGATATTAAAAGAATGCATAGTGAATTATCCATAACGTTGGATCACGCGATTCAAATCACAACCGTCCATACCGCGCGCGGCAAGTGACTGAGGCCCCTTTGAGCGTGAACAAAAAACCGACAACAAATGGATCGCACGCGGTGTGGAGCGCGTGCGGTACGTCCACACCTAATCGCGATGGATCGTTCGGTGAGGACGGGCCTATTGAATTTTACAATTTTAATACTAAGTTTGGTGATCTCGGGTCGCATAGCATTAACCTTAAGATACATGAACATGCCTCAATATAATTATCTATGATTCGGTATCAGAGACAAATCTAGTTTTAGTTATACTAAGATATCGTTTCCAGCGGAGGCCTGTCCAACTTCTTGTACTACGTCGCTTTGCCGGATTCGCGGGCCACGTATCGCGATGCGCCGCAGGACCGCATCAAGACGCTCAGCGAACACTCTTTCTTGCTAGACGAGCCCAAAAAGGTACTCCACTCTCCCAGGCCACGCATGGTATAGCTTTTCCTAAAACCGAATGTATTGTAAAACTTAGCGGGCCGCTTTCCCAGGTGTTGCTGCGTATTTACGGCCAAGTGCACGGCGAGCGGGCGATGGATGCGATCGTAACCGAATCTGTGATATTCACTTTGCTGTCCGAGCGGCGTCTCGGACCCAAACTGCACGGGGTGTTCTCAGGGGGACGCATCGAGGCATACATTCCGGTATTTTATAGTGTTATATCTCTCTCTCCTTTTTCTCTTTTCTTTTTTATATAAAACAGTTAGGAGGCCTGTGTGATGTTAGGCGACACCGCCTCCTATGGGTACTCACGTTGCCAGACTTATGAATCGGTACGCACTATTCTTTAGGAACGGGACCCAAAGTCGTATGGTTCAACATAGCGGCGGTCATTGGTGAATCGACGGACGTCGAGAAACCTTACAGTATGGCGAGCGTTTTATGTTTGTGCTTTAAACTTAGTATTCAAAATAGCAGTGATGAGTGAGGTCGCTCCGTGAAGCTTGCGAAGTGCCCAGGAGATTTCTGTGCTTCTGGAAGGAGCTAGGCTACGAGTCTAAGTGCGGAAACTGACTTTACCAACCATGCTATAGTATTCATTATAACTAATATTTACATTGTTTATTGCGAATATCTATGAGTTAGAAAGATACTTCGATTGACCTAATATTTTGAAACGTAGGCGCGATCCCTCCTCACTAAAGAGCTATCGGAGCCAGCCCTGTCCATGAAGATAGCGGAGAAGATGGCGGCCATACACTCCATGGAGGTACCACTGTCTAAGGAACCCAACTGGCTGTGGAAAACCATGTCTAAGTGGCTGCGGACCGCAAAAGAAGAACGGTTTACGGTGCACGATCTGGTACGTATAAATATAGTAGTGTATAATTTATAGTTTTGGCTCTCGTCACAAAAATGCTCTCATTGTGATATCAATGGTTCATCGTAGAAAGGCGAGGAACGCAAAATTATGGAGCGTCTCCGCTCAGTCGACTGGGAGGCGGAAATCGAGTGGGTTCGGAAGCTGACCAACACCGTCAACTCTCCCGTCGTCTTCTGCCACAACGACATGCAAGAGGGAAACGTGCTCCTGGTCGAAGAAGAGACGAGCGCGGAAGAAGAGGAAGGAGTGCTAGTGCAGACCTATCCCCTGGAAGATTCGAGCGACTCGGTGTCTTCGAGCCTGTCGGACCTCGGCGAGCCGCGGCTGATGCTCATCGACTTCGAGTACTGCGCCTACAACCATCGCGCCTTCGACATCGCCAACCACTTTCAGGTACGTCTTCCTCCACCCTCCCGCTCGCCCTTTCTCTCTCCGGCCGCCGATTGACATTCTGACCGCCGCTGACCGTCCCGTTCTTGCAGGAGTGGAGCTACGACTACAGCAACTCCCAGCATCCCTTCTACTTCGAGTTTCTGGACCAGGAACCCACGCTCGAGCAGAAGGTAAAGCCGCGAATAGACAAATGACTGAATAACTCTTATGCTAATATTGCTTCGAAATGGATCGCTTTTATGATTTCATCGCTCGACCGCATCGTACAGTTCTTACTTTATTTTCTGATTGCGCGGTCGATGTGTCGCGTAACTTATGTTTTAACTGACGCGATAGTCTGAACACTAGAAAGCGTCGGGGACGGTGTGGGTGAATTTTGTTTTAGCGCTGGCAATACCGGCGTCGCCACCGTTACGCCGCTCGTGTGAGTTTTGGTTATTTATAGCCGGGGATGAGGCGCGAGGACCACGCTCCGCGTCCGCCTTAGCCCTGGCTCTCGGCGCGAGGAGAGGCTCCACCTAATCTCGCCTCTTCGCCTGTTTAAACATTCCGAGAGTACGTCCGGATGTTCTCTTGTGACGAATGTTAAAACAAGTGTAAAACTCTCGTAAGTGTACACGCTCTGCCGTATCGTATTAAGAGAACATTTAAATGGTACATCGCTCTCTTCGATACGGCACGGCGGCCCGAGGTCTTCGTTCTTATTCTATAACCGATGGATTTCTTTACCCGTCTCCTTATTTTACAAATGTATACTGTAATGATTCTCGAATTATGACAATTTCTAGCGAAGGCGTAAGTGGTTGGGTATCTTGGAGAAATCCAACGGTTAACTATTTTTAGGTTTCCTAATACAAAAATTATATTTAAAATGTTATGCACTCTGGAGTACGAAGCCTATGACTTTCACCAAAGACAATTAAACTATTAGACCAGAAATGTTCACATAAAAACAAAAATTCTGGCTACGCAGAAATCCATGATAGCGTTTAATCTAAGGAAATTCAAAATTCAACTTATTTCACATCCTTACAACAAACAATTTATTCTAAATTTCATCTCCAATCTAAATCAAGAAATCTTTAATCGGTAGATCGCATTAAAACAAATCAACGTTAGCCATAATCAATATCACACGGGACGTGCTATACTTATATTTTCACCAACAAATTCTTAAATTAGAGGGAAAGGGTGAAGGCAGTCAGGCGTAACCATAGTGACGTATGCGTCCATCTCTACCCGAACAGTCGAGACGTGAAGTGATTTGTGTAAATAAACTATTTTAAAGAAACCGTAATAAAAAATTATACAGATGAATGAAATATAAACTGAGGTTTATAAAGTCATCATCTATCATCATCATCTCGTTAGTAATTTGAATGGGTATAAAACTAAACATGCAATAATGTGAACATATCTTCTGCCATCACATGTACGTCCAAGTCGTAACTTGAGGCGATGTAGCTGTAGGATATCAAAAAACTGAACTCAACCACTCGATTCAGTCGTATGCTAACGTTTATAGCAAAAGAACAAAAAACCACGAAGAAAAAATATACTAAAAACGATTTTTGTTTATAATTTTGCTGACTCCATTTCAAAATTGCATGTGATTGTCATAGATTATGAAAGATACACTTTAAAGATGCACTACACAATAAAGTATAATTTTTGGAGTACGTTATTATTATTAGCTTAATGTACAAATATAGGTAATTTTAAGCGTATAAATTACAACTTATATATATATATACTAATAGATAATATGTTTAAAAAATATATTACCTATGTCAAACCCAAGATAATTCATATAATACTGAACTTCCCATATTATGAAACTTTATATCGATCAGCGTGTAGTAACTATAATGTAAGTACAAATCCAAAGAATTCACTGCCATATCTGGAGTGCCTCAAGGGTCACACTTAGGTCCATTATTCTTTAATATTTTAATCAACGACATCGGAAACTGCGTTCAAGGGTCTAAATTCTTGATGTTCGCTGATGATTTAAAATTATATAGATAAGTATTATTATATAAATAAATAAGTAAATAAAAAAGTACCACTTGAAATTACGTCATTGTTTAGGCCTCTCTTGCTTTTAAATAATGAATGAATCCTAAGCGCATCCCATACCATAACATTTAGGACGTTGCTATTCAGTGCGAAGGACGGATTTTTTCATTTCGGTTGCGATATCCATCGTCGCGAGAGTTATGGCTTTTTCATAGAAGTGATTTGTCTATTTACTTTAATTGTCTTTGTTGTTACTAATAGGTACTGTCTAAATTAAATTAATCAATTAAGTCAAGTTTGTAAATTATGAGAAGTACTTTTTCAATAGAGATTAAAGATTGAAGTGAGGACATTACTTTCGTTTGATCATAAAAGATAGATCCCAGTGTCGAGTGTTTGTGCACGCGGGCGAATACAAAGGTGGGCTTTGCAGGAGATCTTCATAAAGGAGTACCTGAAGGCCTACCGCAGCGGCTGGGCGCGGGCCAGCGGGGGCCCGGAGGCGGAGGCGCCGTCCGTGGACGACGTCAACCAGCTGCTGGGCGAGGTGGACGCCTTTCAGCCCGTGAGCGATCTCTTCTGGAGTCTCTGGTCGGTCGTCAACGCCTCCAAAAGCCAGATACCGTTCGGGTACTGGGAGTTTGCGCTGTCCCGTCTGGAGACCTACCTGCGGCTGAAGCGGGAGCTGATCAAAAAGGAGAAGTGCGGTCTCCCTCACAAGAGGAAAATCTGCGAGGTGGACATATGAGCCGGCGCCGGACACACGTGACACGCGGTCGTGTCCACCTGAAGGTTCTCAGCGAGACGTTCTTTTAACCATATTATTAGTTAGCGAGAGACGCCCCTCCGCCGGCAGATTCCTATTTAGTCATACGAAAGGTCAATCCCGAATAGAAAATGCACAAATAAATATATAGATTATTTCCGGATTAGAAACTAACATTCGATAAAACTGTCGAACGTAACATTTGCTATTAAATATATTTATCGTGAATATTTATTTTCCGAAAATTTAAAAATTATTTGACATACTTAAGAATTACCGAAAATTAATTGACCGAGAGCTCACCTTCACCCCTATACATGTAAATAGTGTAGATGTTGTATTGTCGTGTACATTTTATATTAAAAATTATTCGTAACAGACGAATCAATCTTAGTACCCTGTCTCGACTAAAGCGAGCGGTCTCTTTCTCCGCAATTGCGTTCGTGCCTATGAAAAGAGCCAGTCGATGGGAACCGGTAAGAAACAATTGTAAAAAGACTGAATGAGACGGTAACTTTCTTTTCTCTGGTTCGTTTGCTCGACGACCTACAAAGGAATTGAATAAATGTAAATTGTTCGTCGAACAAATAAACTATAGTAAGTTTAGTTAAGGTGTAAATACATTATTCCTAAACTTGTGACGTCAATGAGATGTTTAAGGCTTTCGCCTGGCCTCGTCCCTCGCTCGGTGGGTATCGGCCGATACGAAATTGGGTAAATCGATTTATTTATTAAACGTTTTCAAATCGGAGAACACTAGTAGAGAGATTTTATATTGTATTCTTCGCTTGAAATTAATTAAGTTTTGACACGTTGTCGATATAAAAATATGTATATCCATAGAGGATGGAAGCTAAAGGGATTTGACTGATGTGCGAACGGACCTCAGTCCGCGCAGTTTGGGTCCAAAGCGCCAACTCGAATATGAGACGCACCGATGGCTATTAACACTTATTCGATGTGAGATGGGCGCCGGCGCATTTGTTAATTTTGTACAGTAGTTCTCGAGTTTGAAGTCAGTTCTCTGTCTAGCTGATCCTTTTCAATATTTTAGGAAACGGTCGAGCTGAATCATTATAGTCGTATCAATTGTTTATCCGACATTCCTGTAAATAAATTATACTGAGTCCTTAACGCTGTTATAATTAAGTATTATCCAGTATAAAAGCTAATATTTCGCTTAAGCGTATTTGCCTTTTCTCCGTTTACCGGTTTATATAAAACAAGTTACGGATGTACACGAAGAGAACGTTAGTCGTTCGATGCGAATAGGTAATATATTATAGGATGTAATATTCCACGGATCTTGAATGTTTTACTTTACCGCTTTAAAATATTAAACCTCTCGACCTGCAAAGTGCATACCCAAGTGCACACACTTACGACTAGATCATATTTTGAGTACTTATATAATACAATTATTTGTATTGTTTTATTTATTAATTTAAATGTGTAATACGGATGATGATTATGATGTTCTAAATAAACTTTATTTTTTAGCGACGTCATTCATTGGTACTTAATCACGAGTTTCAATGGTGATGTAAAATTATCTCTATCGTAAATTTCGAAATATACACTCGGTACCTATAGTAAATAGGCCACTCGTCGAACAGAACTTTATTTGTCCTCGTTTACCGATGTCTTGTATGTTTATAATACGACGACGACGCACAGTCCAGAAAGCTAACATTAAAATAATATATATATATGTATTAACAAAATTAGCTTTTTTGTCATTTTAAGGTTTTCTGTGATTTCGATTGTATTTAATTATATTAATCTGATATTATGTTTTGATAAATTGTGAAGGTACAAAGTGAGAATATAGACATAATAATACAATTGTGATGTATAAAGGACATTTTGTATTTAGTGCTGGATTTTAATAAATTGTTTTAAATATTTTTTTTATTTAATCTTTCTGTACATAACGTACTGCAAGTTAGAAAAAGACAAATTAAGAGTTTTAATTGAATGGTATAAGATTATACGCAAAATTTAGATATACTATGTATAACTGAACTTTTTAAAGAATTAAAAACCAATTTTATTGCATGACCTTTATTTACATTTTATACAAGTACTAGTATCTTATATCTATATAGTTATTTTATTACGTAATGTGTTGTAAAAAAAATAATTTTGTGAAATATATAAACATCTTCTGTAATAATCTTATATTATTGAAACTGATAATATTTGAAGAGTTGTCTGCAAACAAGTTAATACACCGCTTATGTAGATTTAATTTCCAACGAAATGTAGAATTGAAATCGTATATCACTATCATAAAAATCTATTTCATGTACACGGCTAAAGCTACATAATGTACAGTGTGAAAGTAAATGTCGTAAGAAACATCTCTAATCACTGTGGAAATTGAAATGACTCTATTTCCTTCAACTGGTTTAGTAACTCTGGCAGCGGCACTTTGAGGGACTCAATTTTGTCATCGCTAACTATGGTGACATCAGGTCTTTGATCACAATGAAATCTCCTTGTGTGGACATCCAAAAGAGATCGTCTCACCGAGCTGTAGTTGCAAAGGGTGCACTTAAATGGCTTATTTCCCGTGTGTATTGCCTCATGGCAGAGAAGACTCTCTTTCCTGGCTGCAACATAATCACAATAATGACATTTCAGCCCCTTTCCCATGTGTGTAACGGCATAGTGCTTCTGCAAATCATATTTCTGCCGACAGGAATATGAACACATAGTACATTTGAAAGTGTAGTGGGTTTTCTGATGCATTGCTAGGTGGCACTTGAAGAAAGTTGTAAAACTGCAAATAGGGCAATGCAATAGTTTATCAGATTTGCTACGTTTGTTGTGCAGAGCAATTTGATCTTTGGTTTTTGTTGAAAAGTCACAGTTACAACATTTATATGGTCGGTTCTTAGTGCCAGTATGATGTCTCTGAAAGTGTCTTTGAACAGCTGCTTTAAATTTGGAGGTGTAAGAGCACATTAAGCACATGAATGGTCTTTCTTTGTCTTCAGACTCCAATATTTGAATGCTGTTCCAATCGAGACAGTTAGGGTCTATGACATATTGGTCCCGTTGTGATTCTGGTTCGACTTTGGGGACATCTAGTGGCACTCTTGGTTGAGGTTGAGACATACTTGATTCTGTATTCTTGTTGACATAAATAGCTCCAAAATGTAACTCTTTGTGCTTTTTATGCTCACACATATAAAATGTTGTAAATTCACAATGCTCACACTTCAAGTTATTGCTCTGCCGGCTGCGCTGTTTGTGCGTGTTTAGTCTCCAACGGATCTTAGTGGAGAAATCACACATATCACAACGATTTGCACCCTCTGACACTTCATTGTGTATTTTAGCAAGGTGTCTCGATATATGTCCTTCATATTTGGTAACAAAGGGACATTTATCACATTTAAAGAACACTCCTTCATTATGGCTTTTACTGTGTTTCAATAGATTGTGTCTATAGGCAGTACGATAGTCACATTTTGGACATTTGTGATGCTTTTCTAGTTTATGTTTTCGCTGATGGACATTCAAGTTCCAACGATAGTAAGTTATATACTCACAGTTCTCATATTCACATTTATAGGTATTGTCTTTGGTTTCTTCTGGGGAGAGGTTGTGTTGGAGCTTACAATGGCGATTGAGGGAGTTAGGATATTTAGTAGTATAAGAGCAATGCTCACATGTAAGTAACTTGTTATCATGACCATGGATGTGGTATCTGAGACAGTTCTTATGTATAGTTGTGTAGTCACAATGCTGACATGCAAGTACTTCTTTACCCTTCTTCTTTTTACTTTTCCTGACAAAAAAAGAACAAACATAAAAAAAATATAGTAATAAATACATATTTTACACAACACAATACAAGTTCTACTGCTAATTTTGGAATTAATTCCACTCACTCACTAAATAAAAATATTTTTATATTTAAGAATATTATTTCCATACCTGGGTTTCGAAGAAGGGGTATCTACGTCAGCCTCAGCGTCAGCCTGCACTTCTACTTTGACCCATACACTTGCAAACATATTGGTCAGCTCACCCTCTTCAGGCTCACATGTTACCACACTGCTCTCTATCTCGTTGTCTGACATCTTTATTGGAAAAAAACAGATGTTTCACATAGAGAAAATTCATTCAACTTTAAATATATATACACAAAAAGTTTAAATCTATGAGTATATTTCTCTTATTTGATAGTCAATATATAAAAGCTTTATTTACTAGTTTGTCTATACTATTTCTTAAACCAACTCTTAAGCCTAAACCTGCGATATTATATAAAATAAAACTGAAGTTTCATTATTTTAATACCTTTCATGATTTGATCACATTCTTACTTTATATTAAAACCCAGTATTGCTAGCTGCTCAGTGATTTAAATGTAAGTGCATCATCCTAATTATGGAGATGAAAAGAATAACATAGTAAAGAATTATACATAATATAGATATTTATAATATCTAATATTTACTATTGGGGTAAAAATAATCTTATCAGTAATCGGAGTAAAAGTTAGAAGTGTAGTGAAGTTAAAATTAAGTAGTAAGAACCAAAAAATCAATTTACAATTACCTATCTATGACCTTGTTCACAGATTGCATGATTACATCACAGTTTATGTCCGTATATAAAATCTAAATGAAAACATCTGTGGTAAATGGTTATAGAGATGCTGACTACTAAACTACTAAATTCTTTATGTATATAGCAAAAAAAAAGGTTGCGTGTAACCAGCGGCACGTAAGTCTAGCGCTGGCCGATACGTGGAGGGGATTGCTGCGCATGTGTACTGTCGCGCGGGGGACAAAATGCGACTGGAGAGCCAATCGACGCTCTTCATTCCGCTAGCCCCCCTCAGGTACCTTATTTTTTACTTCTGCGCAATAACGGTCAGCGCTAGAGTTTCGTGCCGCTAGTTATACTTATGTACGCGCGTAAGAAGTTATACTTCTTTGGCTTTCTTTATTTTTTTTAAATATAATTAATTAATATTTAACGGAAACAATTTAATAATTAATATAATAATATAATTAATATTTAGTATATTATTCAATTATTAATTAATATTAATAACAATTATTATTTTATTATATTATTAATTCAATTTCATAACTTGGTATGTTTCATAACCTTTTATCTAAGTAACAATAGGTCTTTGTGAAAAAACATAGCTAAATTTCTTTGAAAAAATAATTAAAACTCCTTTCTTTGTTTAAAAGGTAAATGACAAACGTCATTAATCATTATGGTCATTCAAAATTTGCGATCTTCGAACTTCACGCATATTATATTTATTTTTACTTGTAAATTGTCTTATTCCCATCTCGCTCGCGCACGCTATAATCACACTGCCAACTTTGTGTCACGGTGCGCGCGCAATCGTAAAATTTCACTCTCATCAATTTTTCATCTCATCAACTTCAATAATATGATTATCTGACTTTCAGTTTAGTTTTTTCATGTTACATAATATATCAAATATTTGTGCTTTTTACCTTCGAAATTTAAAAAAAAAAATTATAATTAAATTATTAATTCATTAATTATATTTAAAATTATACAATCGATGGAAGTTTCAATTTTTTTTGGTAAATGAAATAATACATGTACTCCTAAATTCAATAAAATTCTATACCATTTTAAATTCTCGCGCCATACGATAGCACCGCATTAACTGGAGCGCATTTTTTTATTATGAAGTTGTTGTTCTTCGTTGCTAGAAGTAATAGTAAATAGTTTTTAATAAAGACATTTAATAATATTGTGTTAGAAGGAAAAAAAAGAGACATTGAAGCAATTCGGTTTTGAAGTTATATTTCTTCAGGCGCGTTATGAAAAATTGATGAAAGTGAAATTTTACAATGCGCGCGCACCGTGACACAAAGTTAACAGAATGAATTTCCCCACTAACGAATTCTTTTTAAACCAGCCGGGCGCCGAGCGTGCGCGAGCGAGATGGGAATAAGACAATCTACACGTAAAAAGAAATAGAATATGCGTGAAGTTAGCAGCTATGCCAAGAATGTTGAATGACCATAATGACCTTTGTAGTACCTCTTAAACAAATAAAGGAGTTTTAATTATTTTTTCAAAGAAATTTAGCAATGCTTTTTTACAAAGACCTATTGTTACTTAGTTAAAAGGTTATTAAACATACCTAGTTATTAAATTGAATGAATAAAATAATAAATAATAATAATTATTAATATTAATTAA
This sequence comes from Pieris melete, assembly GCA_963693345.1. Classification (NCBI taxonomy): domain Eukaryota; kingdom Metazoa; phylum Arthropoda; class Insecta; order Lepidoptera; family Pieridae; genus Pieris; species Pieris melete. Next base: position 129,807 of record CAVNZK010000132.1, on the reverse strand, counting down.
TAATTGAATAATATACTTAATATTATTAAATTATTAACGTTAAATATTTATTATTAATTATTTAATATTTTTAAAAAATAAAGAAAGTCAGAGAAGTATAACTTCTTACGCGCGTACATAATTACACGCACCATTTTTTTGAAGTTATACTTCTTTAGGCGCGTTATGAAAAATTTATGAGAGTGAAATTTTACGACGCGAGCGAACCGTGACACAAAATTATCAGAATGAAGTTGCCCACGGAAGATGCATTTATGTTACACTTAATGTACTTAAGAGAATAATATTAAATAATTATTTATTTAATTTTTCAAATGTAAACTGAACTTTATTGACTATAATGACTCCTTTTCCAGTCTTTGATTATTTAATGGTAATTAATTATTTGCATGCAATCAAAAACTATTTTTAATAATGCCAAAGAAGTATAACTTCTTACGCGCGTACATAAGTACACGCACCCTTTTTTTATAATTCGTGCTTGTCTTTAGAAATTCGACCGTGTCCTCCATGTACGGTTTAAGCACTCGCCCGGTACCGCACAACCCTCCCAAAGGCCAAGAACAAATTTAAATTAATTTAAAACTTGCCCTCGAACCGGGAATCGAACCCGGTACCCCTCACCTAGCTGCCACTTAATAAGACCGCTAGGCTATGAGGCCTAGCTAGCGAGGCTAGCACATACTTAAAAATTGAAATAATCATTGTTTAATAAAATATTACTAGTCAATAGTAATAAGAAAATAACTTATTATTAAAAGCTTTTTATTTTTTTTATAAAAATTTAATGCACATTTCTTTTTTGACGTTCATAAGTGTACATTGTGTTACCTATATGAATAAATGATTTTGACTTTGACTTTGACTTTTCAGTTTTCATCATAATGTTTATAAGCTTATAATAAATAATTTTTTACTTTTTATAATATTTCAAAACCGTACCATATTGAATGCAATTTGTAAATAAACTATATTATTACTAAGTTAAATATTGCAATGTATACAGAAGTAGATGTTTTTGTTTCTAATTATACACTCATAGACCCAGAGATTTATCAATTATGGATTGAAGGATGTTCCTGTAAGTAGAAATATTTATTATTTAAATATTTTATCTTATTGGAGATTAAAGACACCAATCTAAATGTATGGCTGTAATATTCCCTTTTCACATTTGGCTTTCCTTTCAATGTTATAATAAAAAATAACTTTGTAACTTAAACTGAATGAGTTAACAGCAAGCGAAGCAGTGTCAACTTTACACCAAAGAGCCGTAACCAAGCAAACTGGGGCCACGGTAGAGTTGATAGCAAGCGATGTCCTTGATCATTATCGGTAAGAATATTTGGTTATATAAGGCACTACTAAATAATATATGATTCTCTGGGGTGAAAATTCAGAGGGACTGTTCTAAAACAGTTAAAGACAGGGATTAGGTAAGCTTGACCAAATTTCCTTCATTCCATTTTGAATTATTGTCAGTAACCAACTATGCTAAATCTTTTAACTAATCTGATAAAAAAAATAACAGTTTCTTTTATTTAACAGTTAAAAATTTAAAATCTCAGAATTTCAAAATTGTAAATATGTAGGTCCTAATATCTCATGTCAATAGATAAAAACAATCTATACCACACAACATCCATTGGTCTTGGCTCAGATATTGTTTTGTGATAATTTCTTTCTTTATAGGCAAGTAGGTGATCAGCCCGCTGTGCTTGAGATATGCCCTTGGTTTTTTGGGTCTAAGTTAAGCTGGTTTCCTCGCAGTGATTTTCGTGGTCAGCATAAAATCATTGATTGCAGGACATTTGCCCTGTTGGAGCGTCTGCTGACCGTTCCAGCAAAGCTATCGGAACAGATGATCTTCCAGCTCGATGAGCCCACCAAACAGATGCTTATAGAGAAGTACGTTACGATTTCTCTATTGGTTGTGCAGTAGGAGGAACACATTTCTCGATGTGACACCCGCAGATACTACGAGCTGGACGACGCAGTGATCCGAGAGCTGGTCGGGCGCAAGCTGTCGTCTCGCCACCGCAAGGACCTGGACGAGGTGTCGGAGCGCTCGGGGGCGCCCCTACGCTGTTGCCGGCGCCAGTTCGACAACGTCAGGCGCGTGTTCAAGGCCGTGGAGGAGATGCCGGGCTCCGTGGTGGCTAACGTGCGGGCCACCTTCCTGCTGTCCGAGCGCCTCGCGGCCAAGTACGGCGCCGTGGTCTTCCTGGCCTGCATGCGCTTCGATACGGCCAAGCGCAAGCTGCAGTACCTGTCGTTCGCGGAGCTGGCCGGGTGTGCGCGAGCAGTCCAGGCGGGCTGGACCTACGGCTGCTCGGGTCCGGAGTACTACGACACCGAGATGGACCGCGAGTTCTTGCTCGAGCTGAGGGAGCTGCGAGTGCTGCTCGACAAGGAGAAGGAGCATAAGCAGTGCGTCTTCGTAGCGTCCTCTTCTCGTCGCTCTATCCGAATGCGATAATCTGTTTTTGTTTCAGTCTGGTGTGCATGCGGCTGAAGCCCAAGCTCCTGGAGAAGTCTTATCAAGAGTTGGAGCTCAATTTCAGGTATCATTATTCAATCGTATCTTCAGACATTAAACCATTTTTTTATTTTATTAAACTATGTATATGTTTGAATTCGAACGTAAATTGAACCGTCGCAGGGTGTACACGCGCGCCTTGGTGGGCGTGGCCTGTAACCTGCATCGCGCGCGAGAACTGCGCTCTCTGTTCATCGACCTGTTGGAGAGGTAAACGCGAGTGTGTCAGATTGCATAGAAGTAGTCTCTGAGCGCAGTAGTGACGAGGGTCCTCCGGCAGATGCGTCGAGCCTCTGCGCGCGGGCGGATGGCCGAAGTCCGACCTGTCTCAGTTCCTCGCCGCCTACGAGCAGTGCGCGCTTCAGATGGACGTATTACGGTAACTTGTCTACGTTTTGTGCTGTTAAACGTCGAGGAAAAGAACCTCTTAGAACTCACCGAACGCCCGTTGTCTCAGGGAGGCGGATCTGAAGTCCGTGTGGGAGCGATACATGCGCGTCATCAGTCAATGTCTGCTCACTATGTACTACTCGTAGCGGCGCAGGTTCGCATCGCGGAATTCGATTATATATTTCCAATAAAGAGCACAGTGAGACCATGGAATTGTCTTCAGTGAATTAAAATGAATTTTTCGAATGGACTTGTGATTGTTTGGTTAAATAAAAAAAATATTCAAGAAATGCTCTTTACATTACCTCAGTAGCAATATGTACCTATGTAGAAAAACTGTCCCACTGCGACCGACTTTGTTTTAGGGAGGTTGTCAGGTTTTTACATATATTTTGTTTATTGGATGACACTAATTTGAAAAAAAGGGTGCGTGTACTTATGTACGCGCGTAAGAAGTTATACTTCTTTGGCATTATTAAAAATAGTTTTTGATTGCATGCAAATAATTAATAGCATTAAATAATCAAAGACTGGAAAACAGTCATTATAATCAAAAAAGTTCAGTTTACATTTGAAAAATTAAATAAATAATTATATATTATTATTCTCTTACATTAAGTGTAACATAAATTCTATTTAGTTAAAAGTATATGTTATTGTACGGTTCCTGGATCATCAGGGGTTCGAAATAATAGAATAAATTGAACTTACTCTATATTTATCACTCGCGTTATACAATAGAATATGAGCGAAATAATAACTATTATGTTAATTGCTATATAATAAGTGCAATCTAACAAACAGAGAGAGTGCCTACGTCTGGCTATGCTCCCGGGGTGAAACTCCTACGACTTAGTTAATTACGAATGACTGCATAGTAACAGTCGAAGAGAGTGCCTGCGTCGGGCTATACTCTCGGGGCGTGACTCCGACGATGTAGGAAATCGTCATGCTTATAAATGATCAAACTGTACAGCCAGAGCACGTACTTACATAATAAAAACATCACGCTCGTGGATGATTGGAATGACGATCCCTGGCACGTACTTACATAGGAAATAATTAAGCTTATAAAACTAAGGAAGCCTGAGCGAGTAAAATGTACAGCCTTGGCTCGTACATACTCCCCCAGGCAAAAGTGCAAGATGAATATGCAGTGCTTTACAAGATGATTTCATTATATGCTTAACAGTCTCTAGGTTTATGCTAACACTTTAATCACAGCACTATCACTAACACTAGGACCCATAGCTCATGGGCCCTTGCACTACCTAACCGGTGTCCGGTCCCGGGTGGCTTCCCCTGAGGCCACTGCGAAACCGGCTGCTGATTCTGCCGCTGCTACACCTACTGCTCCGTGACGTCTCCTGATCTTTATATGATTGTAATATCCTATCCCCTACCTGTCTTGAGCACATTCTGAGAACTATCATGAGCATAAAGAGTATATTACAGGTTTGGTGAATGCAACCAATATCTAGGTTAAAAATAATGGTTGTAAAATGCAACCGTACCTCGGTAATTTGATATCTTGCATAATATTATTCATTGTAGTTGACGTCTTTCACAGTAGGTCAATCCACTAGCTAACATATGATATTTTGCTGAACTGGCATTCCATTCATTGTTAATGATATTATATTTATCGTTTCTCACTTTATAAAATGATTTATGTAAATTGATTAGTGTATTATATTAATTAACCTTCACTCCAAATTTAATGTAAAGTGTCGACAATGTATGTTATACATAAATGGAACTGAACATACGAAACATAGTCTCTGGTTTGTATGCTTAAAGGAAGTTGAAGTATAATTTTATATATGGTGCTTTTCTTTCTCTTCCTCTGATTACTCATATTTGACTCATAGGATTGCATAACCGAATAAGTTTGCTGTATCGTACCTTTACTAAATCCTGAATCGGTGAGCCTGCTATATTTCGGAACGATAACGTTTCGCAATCTTCCCCTTTTACGAAAGACATTACCTTTCTTTCTGAACTTTCTTTTTGACCTTCCTGTAAATTCCTTTCTAATCTTAACACCATTTTTTCTTCTTCGAAATTCCTTTTTCACGAATGCTTGTTTCTTATTTTTCTTGCCTTTGTTGATAGGCAAACCATTTAATTTGCGTGAAACCTTTTCTGATCCATGCGAAAATTTGCCATAACTGTTTCTAGTTATTATGCTATTGTTTCTTACTACTATGTCGGACCCTTGTGTTAAGTTGTATTGCAAATAGGGTTCCGTATACAATTGAATCGGTGCTTTTAACAAAGGCTTAGACAGTACTAAGCTGCTATTTAAGTTTTTATTCTTCTTATAAGAAATGGACTGAGACAAACTTTCTTTTTCTTCTGTGCTATGTTGCTCCTTGCTGTAGTCAGTTAACGACTGTGCTACGCTTTCTGCCAATTTGGATAATTCTCCGCCTTGATAAGTATCTGCATGTATACTGTGATTAACACTAAGACCTATCGGAGTCCGGTGGGTTCTTTGGAGTCCACTCCGAGACTGGCTGCCACTGCTTCCGCCAATGCCACTATCGATGTTTCCTACTGCACATCAGTGGTCTTCTGTATTGGCATCATTGCTATGCCTGATGGTATCTGCTGATTGTTACCACCTTCTGCTAAACTTTCCACTATTGCCGAAGACGAAGAGATTTTCTTGTCCGATTTATATTGAAATGATTGCTCTGCTTGCGTAGAATTACAATTTAAATTTGCATTTCCTTGACCTTGTGTATCGAAATGCGTTGACAGCGAATTTTTGCTGATGCTAAAATTTGATGAAGGTCGCTGTTGTTTTGCAATTGAATCTTTCCAGGTGTGATTATTACCTGTTTCCAAGGCATATAAGAAATTTTCTGAATTATATGAATAAAGTACCGGTGAATCCATATGCGTTTCTAAAGAATGTAATTTGAGATATATCTTTCTCTTTTGGCGCCTACATATAGCTTGCTTCTCGTAATATATATTTTCATACTCAGAGTAGGATCCGCCATGATCAGCAAGTATGTCGATATGGGTTTTAAAAATTAAATCCCAATGCCACTTTATTTCTTCTAGCGCTCCTTCAAGTTCATCTTTGTCGGATTCGGAGTATACATTATATAGTTCAAAAATCTTATCAAGCGACCTAAATAAATATGCTTGTTTGCGAAGCAACTCTTCGGTTTTTCTTGAATGCCTGATGGTTTTCAGACCGTCGGTAAACGAAGCTTGGAATAAATTCTCCATTATGCTTAATATAATAATTAACTAAACGCTTTGTAAATATTGCATTATAGATTCTTAAATGCTTATACTTGATAAAATGCTCAATGAATGCTTCATATCATTCTTAGTAAAATTATGCTCACAAATGAGATAATTTCTCAGAAATATAGTGCTCAAAACAAATGGAAAGGACTTACTGTAGATGCCTCCGTATGTTGAAGATTGACGTCCGTTGCCTTCTTCTAGGTTGAAAGGACGCTGATATACTTTTTGACCGCTGTGGGTCTTTGACAATGCTGGGAGCGGACTCACTGTCGCTTGCCTCCCTATTTGACCGCTATGGGTCCTTGAAAATGCTGGGAGCGGACTCACTGTCGCTTGCCTCCTTATTTGACCGCTATGGGTCCTTAAAAATGCTGGGAGTGGACTTCCTGTCGCTTACCTCCCTTTTCGACCGCTATGGATCCTCCTTCTCCTTGCTCTCCTCTTTTCTATTGATGCGGATGATAGTTTCTTACTTGCTTGACGACCCAACAAACCAGCAGTGGGATGTTTTTCCACGGCGCCGATCTTCAGGATGACGGAGAAAAACGCGAACGCGATCAACTGTACGCGAAAGACCCGCTATTCCCGGATAGCTCGAAGGACCAAAATGTACGATCCTCGGTCGTCAGGGGGTCGAAGTAAGAGAATAAATTGAACTTACTCTATATTTATCACTCGCGTTATACAATAGAATATGAGCGAAATAATAACTAATATGTTAATTGCTATATAATAAGTGCAATCTAACAAACAGAGAGAGTGCCTGCGTCGGGCTATACTCTCGGGGCGTGACTCCGACGATGTAGGAAATCGTCATGCTTATAAATGATCAAACTGTACAGCCAGAGCACGTACTTACATAATAAAAACATCACGCTCGTGGATGATTGGAATGTACGATCCCTGGCACGTACTTACATAGGAAATAATTAAGCTTATAAAACTAAGGAAGCCTGAGCGAGTAAAATGTACAGCCTTGGCTCGTACAGTTATTATATATTTAGAAAATCTCTACCAAACACTAAGATGTATGTTGTAGCTTTGGCAGTTTTGCACAATATAAAATTAATAAATTTCTTTGAAAAAATAATTAAAACTCCTTTATTTGTTTAAAACGTAAATGACAAATGTCATTATGGTCATTCAAAATTCTTGGCATACGAACTTCACGCATATTCTATTTCTTTTTACTTGTAGATTGTCTTATTCCTATCTCGCTCGCGCACGCTATAATCACACTCCTAATTTTGTGTCACAGGTGCGCGCGCATCGTAAAATTTCACTCTCATAAATTTTTCATAACGCGCCTAAAGAAGTATAACTTCAAAAATAATAATAATAATGGGTTCATTTGTTAAAAGTAAAGTAAAATAATTTAATCAGATAGGTAACATAATGTACACTTATAATACGTCAGTAAAGAAATATATAATAGTTATACATAGTTATAAGTATGCATGCATTCTTTTGGCGTCGGGACGTGACGACCCCATCGCCCACTGGTGAAATAACCTGTGACAGAGGTTATTTCATCAGCGCAATCAGTCAACCCCTTCCTAGTGGGAGTGCCATGCTGTTGCCTTCGGGCTTCAGCCAAATGGGCAGGCACGACCGGGGCAGTACCACTGTCTCTCAGAAAACCGGCGTGAAGTGATGCAATAAGTTTGCCTTATTGTACTCGCGTTTCGTGCGGTGAGAGAGACTCCCGGAGCCCATTCCCCCCCCCCTCTACAAGAAATATGAAGGTGCAGAATAAAAAACAGAATCTACCCCAGGGGGGTACCACACGCGCTCGCGGTGGAGAATCCCCCTCTGGGCGTCCAACACCGGGACACTCTGCGCCCGGTGGTGGACGCACAGGCTGCCCTTCGTATTCTGGGGGGGGCAATTCTGCGCTCGGTAAAAATAACATTAATCGTTCTCGGGGCAAACGGAGCAATCCTACAAAGGCACCCCCGTCCACACTCGCCGTGGACTTCACAAATGTTAGGGGGCTCAATACCAATATCAACGCAGTCCACTACCATTTAGAGACTGCGAAGCCGGCCTTGCTCTTTCTTACCGAGACTCAGATTTCCTCCCCGGCTGATACTTCCTACCTCTCCTACCCGGGGTACAAATTGGAACATTCATTTGTGCCGCGGGCGGGAGTTTGCGTGTACGTCAGAGAGGATATCTGTTCTCGTCGCCTCGGGACGCTTGAAGGAAGGGACCTATCTAACCTCTGGCTGCGCGTAGACTGCGATGACCATCCGCGATTCTACGCATGCCTGTATAGGTCCCATAGCGGAAATACCGAAACTGACCGACTCATTGAGCACATCCAAATGGCTACAGATTCCCTGCTCGAAAGGGTTCCTACCGCTGAAATCGTGATACTTGGCGATTTTAACGCCCACCATGCCGATTGGCTCGGCTCTGAAACTACCGATCACGCGGGAAGATCCTTTCACGACTTTGCTTTAGCCTACGACATGACACAAATGGTCCCTGCGATTACGCGAATACCAGATGTGGATGGTCATAAACCCTCTTTGTTGGACCTTCTGCTGACTTCACATCCGGAGAACTATCAAGTCTCTGTTGACCCGCCATTGGGTTCATCAGATCATTGTGTGGTCCGGAGTACTGTGCCATCTACGCGCCCTTCACGGCCCCGCTTTATGGGTTGTCGCCGTATTTGGCACTATAAGTCAGCAGATTGGGACGGGATGCGGTCTTTCTTTGCGTCCTACCCTTGGGGGCCTATGTGCTTTTCGCCGGAAGCTCCAGATTCCGTCGCCGCCTCTGTCGCCGAAGTGGTTCTGCAGGGCATGGAACTCTTTATTCCATTTTCTGCGGTGCCGATCGGTGGCAAGTCTCAGCCCTGGTTTAAACGTTCTTGCAAGGCGGCCTCGCGTCGAAAGCGAGAATGCTTTAAGGCATGGGCGGAAGCGGCGAAATCTCGTGATGCCAATACCAGCGAACTTAAAACAGCATATAACTCAGCCTCCAGGTCCTTCAAACGGGAAATCACTAAGGCAAAGTCAGAGCACATTGCCAGATTTGGCGAGAGATTGGCCCAACTCCCTTCAGGGACTCGAGCCTTCTGGTCTCTCGCCAAAGCTGTCCAAGGGAATTTTTGTCAGCCCGCTATTCCACCACTGCACAGGGAGGATGACTCGCTGGCCCACACTGCGAAGGAGAAGGCCGACCTTTTAGGCTGTCTCTTCGCGTCCAACTCGACTTTGGATGACCGAGGAAGATCACCACCGACCATTTCGCGGTGTGATTCTTCGATGCCGGAAATCACATTCCGGCAACGTGCTGTCCGCAGAGCACTATCTTCCTTGGACATTCATAAGTCGAGCGGGCCGGATGGTATCCCCCCAATTGTGCTGCGTACTTGTGCTCCTGAGTTGGCTCCGGTCTTAACGCGCCTTTTCCGGTACCTGTACTCGCTTGGCACTGTCCCGAAGTGCTGGAAAACCGCTTCGATACATCCGATCCCTAAAAAAGGCGATCGCTCTGATCCGTCCAACTATCGCCCAATAGCCATAACCTCCTTGTTCTCCAAAATAATGGAATCCATTGTTAACTGCCAGCTCTTGAGGTATCTAGAGGGCCACCAGCTGATTAGCGATTATCAGTACGGCTTTCGTCGTGGTCGTTCGGCTGGTGACCTTCTTGTATACCTTACACATAGATGGGCAGAGGCAATTGAGTCCAAGGGGGAGGCGCTGGCGGTTAGTGTGGACATAGCGAAAGCCTTCGATCGGGTGTGGCACAGAGCACTGCTCTCGAAGCTTCCAGCCTATGGGCTACCCGAGAAATTATGCGATTGGATCTCCAGCTTTCTGGCTGATCGGAGCATCAAGGTCGTCATCGACGGAGCATGCTCCGACCTTAAACCCCTGAACGCGGGGGTCCCACAAGGCTGTGTTCTATCCCCGACCTTGTTTCTTCTGCATATCAATGATATGTTGCAACTTAGCAACATTCATTGCTATGCGGATGACAGCACTGGGGATACTTTTTACACTGGCCGGGCAGGTATTTCTCGGGCAGTTGTCGATGAGTACCGGAACAAACTTGTGTCTGAAGTCGAAACTCTTCTACGTGGAGTCTCAGACTGGGGCAGACTAAACCTAGTCCAATTTAACCCCAAGAAGACACAAGTTTGCGCGTTTTCCGCTAAAAAAACACCCTTTGTCGCTACTCCTCTTTTAGAAAACACTCTTCTTAAAGCCACAGCCAGCATTGGAATACTTGGCGTTGACATATCGAACGACGTTCAGTTTCGCGGTCACTTGGAGGGAAAGGCTAAATTAGCCTCCAAAAAGCTTGGTGTGCTCAGCAAGGCGAGGCGGTACTTCACTCCGGGCCACCGCATGCAACTATATAAAGCGCAAATTCGGCCCCACATGGAGTACTGCTCTCACCTCTGGGCGGGGGCTCCCCAGTACCAGCTCCTTCCACTTGACCGTATTCAACGCAGAGCGGTTCGAATCGTCGACGACCAATCCCTTTCCGAGCGGCTTGATCCTTTGGCGTTGCGTAGAGATGTGGGGTCTCTCTGCATCTTCTACCGCATTTACCATGGAGAGTGTTCAGAGGAGTTGTTCGGATTAATACCTGCAGCTGAGTTTCGTCATCGGACGTCGAGGCAGAGTACGAAATTCCACCCGTATCACCTCGACGTCCGCCGTTCCACAACTGAGCGTTTTTCAAGGCAGTTTTTGCCGCGCACCACCACTTTGTGGAACCAGCTGCCCATTGAGGTATTTCCGAACCATTTCGACTTAGGGTCCTTCAAGAAAAGAGCGTACCGATTCCTGAAAGGCCGGCAACGCACTCGCGAGCCCTCTGGCATTGAGAGTGTCCATGGGCGGCGGTATCACTTAACATCAGGTGAGCCTCCTGCCCGTTTGCCCCCTGTTTTATAAAAAAAAAAAAAAAAAAATTTTAAGTAAAAAAAACATGACACTGGCTTCCCTCTTCTTCTTCCCCAGCTCTTCCGTAACAATTGTAATTCCATAAAATAGTTAATATTAAAAATAATCGTTTTGTTTGAATTATTATTTTTTAAAACTGTTTAATAATTTCTTAATTAACATCGTGTTGTGTAACTACATGTTACAGTTATCAGTAGCATCTCCAACTTTGCGACGAGCGAGTAGATGTTAAGCAGTCTATTTAATTTATTGTACATGTATATATTTACGACATACAGCTTTCTTCGAAATAGCTTAACCTTTAAGAGCGCTATGTCCTCGTTCTAATTCTAAAAAAAAAAAGGGTGCGTGTACTTATGTACCTACGTGTATGTAGTTATACTTCTTTGGCATTATTAAAAATAGTTTTTGATTGCATGCAAATAATTAATTACAATTAAATAATCAAAGACTGGAAAAGGCGTCATTATAGTCAAAAAAGTTCAGTTTACATTTGAAAAATTAAATAAATAATTATTTATTATTATTCTCTTACATTAAGTGTAACATAAATTCTATTTAGTTAAAAGTACCTACTTATATATTATTATAGGTATATTTAGAACATCTCTACCAAACACTAAGATGTATGTTGTAGCTTTGGCAGTATTGCACAATATAAAATTAAAAAATTTCTTTGAAAAAATAATCAAAACTCCTTTATTTGTTTAAAAGGACAAATGTCATTATGGTCATTCAAAATTCTTGGCATACGAACTTCCCGCATATTCTATTTCTTTTTACTTGTAGATTGTCTTATTCCTATCTCGCTCGCGCACGCTATAATCACACTCCCAATTTTGTGTCACAGGTGCGCGCGCATCGTAAAATTTCTCCGGTACGCTCTCTGATTTAAGATTTTTGATTATATGATGCCAGCTGGAGAAAGGAGCTAGTGCTGATATGGAGGAGCGTGATTGGATTTGTATATTATTATATAACAACGAACCTATTTATATATTAAGGGGGTTATAATGCTCATCCAAATGAACAACTTTAATTAATTGACTAGTAGGTATATGTAGGTACTTAAAAGGACCCCGGTGATATTAAAATGTTGGGCTTAACCTCTGACTATTCTGTCTATATCTGATATTGATTATAGCATGTATGAGAGTAAAAAAATATCCAAATCTCGCCTAAAATGGTGTCAAATTCACCAAGACTAAATAAAAATGCATAAGTTAAAAATACTTTAAGAGCTTTTGGAAGAGTACCAACCGTCTCAAAGGTAGGTTCGTTGTAAAGTAAAGTCTTAGGGCTGTCAAAGGTATGGAATGTGAACGACTTGTGAGGAAAGTGTGAGGGCCATACCTCACCGACATGCCATGGCGACGGTGGCCAGCGACGTTACCATGGCTACGTCGCCAATGCATGCAATTGTCTCGACTCAAAATCAAAAATAAATTATACCAAAATTATCAATAAAATAATAATTATTACTTCATTTAATCATTTTAAAATAATTTTTTACGTAAAATATGAATAATTAGGAGAGCAGGAGCCTTCCTAACAATTACTTTCAGGATAACTAAGTAAAAAAGTGCTAAGGTGAAGTACTAATTCGGCAACTGGTTGGCGACTGAGTGAGTGACGGAGCATACAACAGTCGCTGCATGTGGAGCGGTCGACTCTGGCTACGTCGCCAAGTGAGTTAGCCTGCATACATCTCAATAAGAACTAGTTGGCTACGTCGCGATGGCATCTCGGTGAGGTATGGCCCTAAAGGTATATTTAAAAGCAGGAGAGGTATTACAGACTAACAAATGAATTTCCAAGTGCAATTCCCCTGGTCACGATTGATTAAGATTTAAGTATCGAGCATGTACATGCATGCTGGGCCTCACATATTTATAGTTTTGTCCATGCTGTACAGTCTGTGCACCTACCGAATAACATGAAGAAAAATATTGTAGTGACTCCACGGATGACAGTGCTGTTGAGCGCCTCGGTCTGTGGACGTGGTATTTTTGTGATAAATGTTTGCCTGTTCACTTGTGAATTATAGTTGGTAAATTGATAATGGTTTTTATGTTTTATTTGAATTATAAACTTAATGGGACTGAATAAGACAATAAAAACAAGACCTAAAGGGCAAATACCTTTAATTTAAATTTCATTGTGCATATTTTGATAAATATAAAAAAATCGCAAAACAAAACGTAACTGAGCGTGCACCTCCGACATCGGATCGCGTCAGCGCGCCGCAATTTTATACATTAAGTATATAACAACAACTTTATACATAATTTTTATCTGTCAAAAATAATTGTCTCCAATTTTATTTATCTGTCATCAATATAACTATGAGACGGAAGCTGTTCGTAGACTAGAATGTGTTGTGGGGCCCGCGGCCGACCCCCAAGCGACAGTAAACTTCAGCTTATTTCCCGCCAAACACAATTTTGACCACTGTCAATTACCACCGATAGCTGCAGCCTGCAATGTCGCAGTCAAGTCGCACACCGCTCGAAATTACCAATAAATGTTAATTCTATAGTTTTGTTACATTATTCTAAACTAAGCAGCAGAGACTAGAGTCGAATGGCGTCTACATAACAACATAGTAATATATTTATACATATGTTTATAGTTCGAAGATATTAGACTTACAAAGCCTCGTTTTTTAATGTCCCCTGAAGACATGAAACGAATATCGACGAGATTCGCGTGCAACACTAACATATAAACAGAATAATCGAATATTAAAAAATGTACAACATGACTCACATCGAGATTTAAGACCATAGGTCTCTAAAAAATAAACGGATCATAACCCTTCATAAGATTTACATTAATAAGCAATTCTTCTCTCACTATCTATTCGTTTTGATTTCAGAGAGCCTTTTGATAATTTCATTGAACACATACATAACTAAATGTTATCCATATTCAGAAAAGCGCAGTTTCAATATTGTGATAATAAACAACCTGGATGCTTTAATTAGATTTCCGATCCACATCCATTTCTTACAATTGTTTTGTTCCCACTTTCTTACAACACCAGGGTATTTAAACTATCTCAAGTGGGATATCTCACACCAGAGTATCAATCACGAGAGATCCGTGCGAAGTCTATCAACACAACCGTCATATTTAATGCACTCTTCATACGATTTATCACTCGTAGAGTTGACATTCAAAATTCATGTGCTACCAATAAAATACCTCAAACTTATCCGATTCTTTAGCTTCGAACGTCTTTCACCCCCATCGGGCCAAATAAGCGAGTGGCTCTATATCAGTTACTGTATTATTAGTACTCGCGAGCAAAACGTCACTGTAAGGTATTACTAGAGCAGCAAGATAAATAACTATTTAAATCTCTAATTAAAAAAACAAAGGCAAACGCGAAGCAGATTTTAGAAGCTCAGTTCGTTCACCATTATTATTAAAATAAGAACTTCATGATTTATTTAGACATTTTATAACAATAATAGAAGTTTTATCTCAATCATTCATTTAGAATTGTCAAAATTGGCAACACACCCGAGTTTTTTATGTTCAAAGTCAAGCGCATTTGAAGTCATTTAATTTTAAACTACGAGGCATCATTGCGAGTGATCAGAACGCCTGCCTTTGTTTTTTCATCTGAAATTTAAACATTCAATTATCACTGACCATATTTACATTAGCGTCTAATCGTATCATATACCAAGTTGACTTTATTATATTTTCACTGAAACTACTATGTCGATATGGCGAAACACTCTTATTATAGATTAAAAATGTCTCCGAAAATAACACCGAGGCGTCCTTCCATCGTATCCTATGCAAGTGACACGACTGGCCAACCAAACGGATCGACAAATGAGAAATCGATGTCGATGAGTTTTCTCGGCTTCGAGGACGGCCAGTCTTACATAAAATTAATAAATAAAATAAATGAGCTTTGGGGCTTAAAGTAGAAATCTAATAAATTACTAACGATAAAATAATCAGTTCAAAACGTTCAATTAACTTAAGATTTAAGGATCGACACACGGTGAACGAGAACATATCGTCGGGCGAACGGCGAAGTAAAGCTTAAACTATAAATACATAAGACGAATCATTTACAATTATTAAACTTTTAATTATTAGTGAAATGACAATTTTTTTACTTTTAAAGGTAGTGCATGCACCGTTTTAAATTTTTTTTAACATTTAATTATTTCATACTAAACGAAGCTCAGGGAACCGAACGAATCCACTCACAGGATCTCGATCGGGGATTTCAACCGCACAATGTATCGCAAATTACCTTATCGTGAAAGCTAAATACAAAAGAATGGACTAAACAATCCAGTTAATGCTCTCAAATGGTAGGCCGAGAGAAAACAAGTTCAAATGAGGGAAAGTGAGTTCACGCACACATTGCACGGTTCATTCAATGTAAGACTATGACAAGAAACATGAATTTCAGAGAGTAAGTGACATTAAGAGAGGCAATAAACAGTGTAAACTCCACGCAACGAGCTCGTTTTCTCATTACTCATTAGGTGTACGTTCTGTTGTTCGTTGTGACCACGATGTGTAAATAATACTCTCTAACAGCCCGGAGACGCACTCGGCAGCATCGCCAATTAGAGTTTACTCTGTTTTATATAAAACGATCCATTTTATTAAAAATATTATTTATAGTATGACATCAGGACAGAGAAACCTTTTAATATCAAAGATCGAAGTGTAGTATCGATTGTGTAAAGGAAACTCGAGTCGATGAAAGATTCAAATTAACAAATTTTCTTCTGTAAATGATAAATGTATGTGTGCATTTATTTCACGGCATATCGTGTCCCGGGTCGCTCAGTTTCAGCATTGGAAGAGCTTAAAAACAGTTCACGATCCCAAAACACCATACGCCGCGACTCCTGCGCCGGCACATTTTACTCTGTACGGAGTGTGTTCGTTTGAGGTCGAACACATGTTCGCTGCTGTCAGACTTGTTCTTCTGCTCCTGCAATTTAACGTTTCAATTCTTCTACTTCTGACGATCAATTGTAACAACTTAGAGCCGTGTGTGAGTGTGAATACACTTAGATAAAATTATAATTAATATCTATTGACGAACTAGCGTTTGCAACTTCGATTATAATAATGAAATATTGTTTATAGATAATAATAGTCGGTTATCGATGCAGTGCGAAATAATAGCGAGTGTACTAACTGAGCTAGGGCGCGATGGAGAGCGGCCGGAATCGCCTGGCCCTGGCGGCGTTGTGGGTCGGTACGGTGGGGGGAGGCGCGGGGGGCGGCGGCGCCGGGGAGCTCCCCGCGGGAGGAGGGGAGCCCGACGATGACGAGCCCGACCGGCTGGACTCCGCC
Organism: Pieris melete; assembly: GCA_963693345.1. NCBI lineage: Eukaryota > Metazoa > Arthropoda > Insecta > Lepidoptera > Pieridae > Pieris > Pieris melete. The sequence continues at coordinate 113,328 of CAVNZK010000132.1, read as the reverse complement.
CTGTCGGACATTGCTCGTTAATCGTTCGCCTCGGAGTCTGCGTGCTTGTGGCGCGCCATCTACTCACTTGACGGGCGGCTGCGCGAAGGGTCGATGTCTCGGTCTCGCGAATCGCAGGTTCAATTCCCGGGCGGGATCCATCGCATACTTATCGGAGTTCTGTCTGCGCCGGCGCAACGCTAAAGTATAATTTGTTTAAATTCACCGACTCTCTTATACACACTATTTGCGCATCAAACATTGGTAGGTCCCGAGTTACTAAATCACTTAACACAATAGACATTCACACAAAAAAACATAAAGGAAATAGAAGTTAATCAAACATTTACCCTAAACGAAGAGTCTAAATACAGTAGAACCTCGTTAAGTCGAACCTCGATAAGTCAAAAACCTCCAAATCTCGAAAAAATGTTTTGTTCCCTTCCCTTAAAACACCAAAACCTCCATTACTTGAAATCTTGACCCTCTGTTAATCGAAATAATCACCGAGTCCCTCCAAGCTATTTTGGTACATATTTTCACTCTATAACTCGAAAAATTTAATTTGACCTCTGTATCTCGAACATAGTAACGTTTTATTTTACAACCTTTACAACTTGAACAAAAATAAGTTACCGACTTTAAGAACTTGCCGACAATGTGAGTACACTATTGTTTCTTAGAAAACATTTTAGGAGTATACAATAATAAATTTATCACTCATGGAAACACGTGTTTGCTTGCTTTGTGTCAGGTGTTCAATTTTGATTCTCTTTGAAATCTAGCTAAAAAATTACTGACTTTTATTAATGCCATATTTTTTATTTTAAAATGATTTGAAATAATGTTGATTTATAATAAATAAAAATATGTTTGTCACCTCTGCAAGTTGAATTTTTATTTATTTTACCTCTCTAACTCAAAATTTATAAGAATAAACCTCAAACTCTTTATGTCGAATCAAAATCCGCCTAAGTCGAAATCCTCCATAAGTTGAAAACTCTATAACTCGAATTTTTTGGCGTCTCCCTTGATGTTCGACTAATAGAGGTTCTACTGTATATACATTTACTACTTAAAGGAATTTCAAAATGTTATAAGACTGTAATTGTTTAATTATAGTTTCATTCAATAAATAGCACATTTGTAAGGAAGCCTGCCTCTCTCTCTCTCTCGTCTACTCTCTATAGCACATGAGAGAAATACATTTAGAGAAAATAACTCTTTCGATATGAATAAGCATAAATACAATGAGATCTCCTTACCGGGCGTGAGGTCGTCGACGGTGGGCGGAGGCGGATCTCGATCTCCGCTCCAAGAAGCGCACTTGGCCAACCGGTGAGCGCCGGCGGCAACCGGAATACGAGAGCCGCTGCCCGCCGATCGCTACACATGCGAATAGTTCGACGCTTAATCTCGTTGGTAAAAATGTTGATTTTAATTCTTTGGTATCGTAATTAGAACAACGAAACGATTAATATATCGCAAGTAATCTAATCGTAACACGATTCGATAAGGCAGTTCCCCGGCAGCCATGCGCACGACATATTGTGTAATTTTCTTCTCTTTGCTAGCCGCGGCCGCTAGTCGAGTCCAGACGGTAGACGGGCGGCTGAAGGTGCAAATAGGCGGGACCGCGGGCTGTCCCCACGTCGCGAGATATATCAGGGAGAGTGTCGCCCCCGTGTATGGCAAGTATGGAAGGTTCTTGGATATCGAATTCGTCTCTTGGGGCAAGACTCGCAGGTACTTAGCTACGTTAAGATGAGAATGGAGTCATTACGAATGCATTTTTTTAATTAATCATTTTATTGTTTTCATTTAATTCTCGGTAAAGGGTCGAGGGTAGACTGGAATGCCAATTCGGAGCGAGAGACTGCTGGGCCAATCGCCTGCACCGATGTGCTCTCGATTTCTTAAAATCCAATCAGACGGCGACGGTGTCGTACTTGAATTGCGAATTCACTGAACCCCGGCCAGGGTATACCGGCAGTTACCACTGCGCCGTGCAGGCAGGATTGAGGCTGGTAGATGTCGACAATTGTATGGCTACTTCGAAAGGTAACAGTTACACGGCTTCTTCGTGCTCTTTATGAAGAAAAGACGAAGGTTTAAAGTGGCACAAAAGGTAAACGCATATGGTCTCCTGGAATCCGGAGGCTCAATAGTATCGCCAACAAACAATAGTGTCGCATGGATTGTGACGCTAACGAATGTTTCAAAATATTATATTTAGTATATTATACATTTTATGTATAATTCTTGCTTAACTTTGGTCTAGTATCGAAGAATATTATCTGTAACATTGGCTTTATTTATAAAATTAAGATGCAGACGGACGATACCCAACGTCAAAGGATCTAACGGATCAGAAAGAACAATACTCCTGGATTGAGCCCGGAGTACTGCCGCACTCTGCTGAGCACTCGGAGTATCATAAAGACTAATTTCTCTTCTTCTTTCTCTCTTCGATATGGCGACACCAATTATTGCTTTTCGAGCCGAGGTTTCTAGGGGAGTGGGACAGCGCAAACCTGTCTTTTTAGGGTTAAATTCCACTAAATGAAGTCGACTCCGGTCCTAGACCTCGCGTAATACGGTAATAGAGAAATGTTTGTCGGCCGGTGAGTTTATCATTTGTGCCACTTATAAATAATACTTTAAATGGCCCACATTTTGCTTTAAGTGATGAAACTTTTCTTACACCTACACTTTTAAACCGTTCAAATTTAATGTCTCCTCAGGTGACGCCCTGGAATTACCCGCGGAAGCCGCCGCGGCCGAGCCGATCGCGACTTTCAATTCCATTCCCTACACGGTCTTCAACGGTGCCGTCGACAGGGCTGTCACCGTGCAAAGCTCGCGGCGCCTGGAGAGCGTCATTTGTTTCGCACTCGCCGACGATCCCAGCACCGGGGTCGTCGCGTGCAAAATATAAATTGTCAAATAAAACTTAGTACAATACGCTGTGTCTTTACTCTGTCGCAGCTTTAATAAATAAATAAAATAAATAAATTCAAATAATTATATTACTCGCTCTTTAAAAGTTTAATAACTAGATTAATAAACGTCGACGTCAGTTAACAATTCTCACACGTATTATATGACTGACTTAAATGACGATACAATAATGGTTTATAATAATTATCAATATCTAAGTCGAATATTTGATTAGCTCGATAAGGAACATTGTAATTTCGGCGCCATTGCCCCGTTGCCGCCACGTGTCGGGATTAAATTATACAAAATATCAGTTTCGGTGAGAAGTCGCCGTGAACATCGGCTCGAACAATGAACACCTTTCGTGATCAGTTAGGGCAGTCCGCCGGATCGACACCCGTGGAGGGATCGTCGCCGAGCGCCGCACAGATCACCCTTTCGGCCCCCAGACGCACCGACTCGGACAGAGCGAAGTCCGCCACGCCGTTCACTACGATGTACGGCACGAAGCCGACGATCCACATGGGCTCCGTCGCTTTCGCCTCGAACCGTCCGTCTAGCTCCTCTCCGGTGGTCGAGACGCAGTAGTCCACGTCGACGAGGCGCAGACCCGTCGCCCGGGCGCAAGAGTACGATCCCGAGTAGGCGGGCAGAGGCCGCGTGAACTCGCAGAGCATGTACTCGACGGCCGATCGTCGGTCCGGCAGAGCGTCGAGAACGCAACGCTGGACGCGGTTGGCCCAGCAGTCCTCGACTCCGAATTGGCATCGCAGCTCGGTCTCGACGCGCTGCGTCCTCGCCCAGGGCACGAACTCGACGTCCAAGAATCGTTCGTATTTCTCGTACACGGGCGCGAAAGCGTTTATAAAGTCGTGCGCGTCACCACATCGTGACGTCACGCCGATCTCCAGTTTTATTTTACCGTTCACGGTCTGCACTCGAGCGTGCGCCACGGTCAAAAGAGACACTAGAAGCGGCAGGAGCATGTCGATCGTCAAATTAACTTAATTTCACCGGATCGCCTATTTAAATCGACCGAAGTAGTTCGAGAGCTCGAGGCGATTAATATTTTTAGAATACAGCTATTGCGTATCGTAACCGACGTCGGTAGAGAAATTTCCCGTTTTCGTAGAAATCATTAGTTATTTCTACAACATCGCAAGTCGCCAAAGCGCCTCGACTAAAAGCCATACAATCATTACGATGGAAAATTATTGCAAGCAAATAGCTCTCCGACTATATGAGCGTGACATAAATTATAGATAGAACTAGTTATTATCTATGTTCCCTTATCCTCGATAACGAAATTCTATTCTTATCAGATAACAAAACATCAGCATCGAGACCACTAAATCATAAACAGCAAACTTCGCTTGGACTGAAATGAGGCAACACTCACGTCTCTGAGACTGGATCCGTCGCCTGCGCCGCTCGCGTCGCGACGCACGGAACCGCTTCTGAAACGAGACACGATTGAAGACAGCTTCGGAAGTCGGGTCGACCCGTCATCGTCAATTTCTATAGATTTAACCTGTCGGGCAGATCCGGTCGCGGTCTCTCCGTTCCGCTGCGGCTCTTCTCCGCGCTGCGAGTGGAAGACCTGCGTGAACCAATACATCAGTTATGCCGAAAGATCTCTTTCGATTCGGGGCGAGACGACCGCGAGGTCCGTACCGTTTGTCGCGATGCCTGTCCGTGGCGTCGTAGTACACGGAGGCCTCCTCGTTGGCTCCGACCACCACCGACTGGATGCGCACGGCTGGAGAGACAAGACGGCGTTAGGTCGCGATATCTTTTCGAGAGGTCTCGCGGCGGGTCGAGAAGCGGGGAATTACCGGAGTGCAGGGGCGAGGCGTCGTCGTCGCGGCGGACCCTGATCTCGAGGCGGCTGGAGACGGTGGCCTCTCGGGGCGCGGACGCCGGAGCCTCGCCGCCGCCCGAATTCGACACGCTCTGCAATCGATCGACGCATTTGAAACGTCCGGCCCGGCCGTCCGTCGACGCGTCCGACTCTAAGACTGGAAACGCCGAGCCGACCGGCAAGCTCCCGCGGCGGACGATCCGCCGAGGCGAAGGCTCGTGGGGCTCCAGCCTCGCGGCGACGCCCCGCATGACGTCGAGGCGGTACCGCAGGGCCGCGCCGGTGCCGTCGTCGAAGGACGCCTGCTGGAGCAGAGGAGGCCGGATGTCGCGGACGTGCGAGCCTGGAACGATCGCCGAACGAACGGTTCCGATGAAAGTTTCATTTCTTACGGGCGAACAACCGCTAAACATTACAATAAAAACAGAATTCTGAGATCGACATACGTTTATTGCACAGATCAAGCCGACATCTGACACTCCTTTTAAACCCGAGAGCTTCGTGAAGTCGCGGGGAGAGAAGATAGATATTTTAGAATAGTGCTTTAGCATAAAACGCACCGATAGCGGGCAAGGACCAGCTGCGGGGCAGGAGCGGGACGACCTTGGGGAAATTCTCCACCCCCGCGCTGTGCAGGCAGCACCGACTTCGCCCCTTCTTCGCGCTCTCCGTCTTCTCCGCCCTCTCCGGCTTTTCCTTCTCGACCTGAAATGAACGTTTCGATATTTCACTCGCTTTCGGACGTCCGTCGTCGCGCCGGGAGACGCACCTGAGGACCGGGAGACGGCTCGACGGGCTCCTTGATGCCGGGCACGACCACGTTGATCTGCGTGGGCTGCGAAGGCAGAGTGGGCTGCGTGTGGGTGTGGTGCTGCGAAGTGTGGGTCAGCGGCGGTTGGGTGCGAGGCTCCTTGCTCGAGGACGACACTGCCGAAGCTCGTTGCCGGTGCTCCGGGGACTGAAGGAATTTAGCCCGTTTGAGATATTCGAGGCAGAGATCGGAGATCGAGAAGCCAGAGACGCTTCGCACTCCTTTATTGCTTCATTTAAGAGTAATAATAAAACAACTATTAATTTCTTCTTTATTATAGCTACCGGTTTGTTTTGCTTTGTTCTGTGTCATATTTTTTTATTGAATCTGTTTTGTTTCTCAAATAAATACATAAATAGATCGAACTCACCTGTGCGTGCTCGTGCTTCCAGTCGTTGTCGGTGGTCTCCGAGGAGTCGTCGAACTGCGACTTCCAGAGCGAGACGAGCGTGAGCGCCGCCCCTCGCGTGACGGCCTGCGACGCGTTCTCGTCCTCCATCACGGCGCACTGCGTCACGCTTTGCTCGGCGCGAGTCGGACGTCCGCCGCGACGACCTGCGGACGTCAGTCTTTAGCCCGCTACGACACAGAGACCCGAGAGAGCCACGCCCGAGAGCCTCACCTCGCTTGAAGTGCGTGTCCGAGTGGACGCTGTCCACGTCCGCGCCCAGCCGCGGGCTGCTCGTCTCGCCTGCGGACGTTCGTCTCATTAGACACGGTTAATGGACCATACAGACCTCTACGCGTTCGGGACGATTTGTTAAAATTAGGCGTTACGAACGAGACAACCGAACGCCGGAGACGCGGCCGAGGCTGTCGTTACCGGTGATCGAAGGCGAGGCTTGAGCCAACTCTTGGACGCAGGTGGGCGGAGCCGTGACGACTCGAAGGCGGGCCAAGGTCGGAGCACCTGCACACGAATAAAGCACAGCTTAGACGCGACGTCGAACGCCGATAGGGTCGAGCTTCCGAGGAACGAACGACTGTTACCCGTGGCGTTGGGCCGAGGTTTGCAGGGCGGCACGCTCTGCCTCTCGGGGCGGCCGGGCGTGCTGCTGGCCAGGGCCGAGGTCGAGGTCTCCTGCGAAGAACGAGTCGTCGGGATTAACGTTTCACCTTCGCTCCGATCGAGAGACGGACGATAGGACGACGGATACCTTGACGTGCCTATCGGGCGAAGGCGCCGGAGTGGTCTTGGGCTCGGGCTCCTTCTCTTTCTCCCTCTCCGCTTTCTCCACGGTGGCGGACTGAAATCGTCGACACGAATCGATTAGAAATTCACAGAACATAATACCGGCTATATTTCACGAAAGGATAATATGCAATAGACTACTGACATATCCGTTGAGGTGCGCGTGCGCATGTCTCGGCGACGTCCTCAGGTTGCTTTGAGTGTCGGTTCCCGCCGCCGTCGTCGCATCAGGCTCGCGTCGACGAGACGTCTGCGGTGGTAACGAGCGAAATATAAAAAAATATTTCAATTTGAGTAAAAACAATAAATAATGCGCTCACCCTGTCCGGTACGTCAGGCTGCAGCGGTAATTCTGGAGCGGCCTGGAGAGGGACTCGAGCGCGAGCGGGAACACTCTGTCCAATGATTACATACGTTTAATACCCACAAAGGTGTGTGCGTCACACTCCTTCGGTTTCCTCGGTCGCGGACAATTAGAAGTTAAAATCTAAATAACAACTCACGTCTTTCTCCCAATCATAGGGATCGGTATCCTTAATGCCGCGTCTCTTGCAACATCTCTCCAAGAGAGCAGCCAGCATCCCGTAATCCGGGGCGTCGGCGTACTCCAGACTCTGCACGTGTTCCAGGAACTGGCGCAGTTCCGACGGAAGATGCTTCAGCAGAAGGCGGTGGTCGTACTTCTCCTTCATGAGACCGACCTGCGCGAGAGATTATCTGGTAGATCGAACCGGGTACATTCAAATATAAGCGACATTTCCATCGGAGTACAGGGTATACCAGGCGATACCTGTTCCTTGTCCTTGATCTTCCTCCAGGGCAGTTGGCCGTTGACGAACTCGACCAGCATGTAGAAGAGCGACCAGAGGTCGTCGTGTCTGCCCATCTCCTTGTTCTTGTGGGCGTTTATGGAGGCGTACCGGACCGTGCCTGTGACCGAACACCGATTCATTTTATGTGTATTTGTCGCTTCGAGTCCGCGAGAGACGCGCGCACGACGAGCGTACCTCTGAATCCGGCCGCGGCCCTGGGAGGTCTGACGGCCCCCGTGCTGGTGGTGTACTGGCGAGCCAGCCCGAAGTCCAGCATGTACACGCGCCGGCAGTTGGACGGGTGCCGCCCGATGCTGAAGTTGCTCTGCGAGGTGAAATTCTAAATCAACGAACCGCCCCATATCTATGACATATTCGTCGAGAGCCCGACTCACCGGCTTGATGTCCCGATGCAAGAAGCCCACCGAATGGATTGAGTCTATCGCCTTGAGTATTTGGAGGCCGAGCCTGGGAAGAGTTTAAGAAACCTTAGTAGAGGAAAGGAAGTGACGGACACGGCTCGTCGAGCGAGGAATCCCACCTGAGGGTCGTGGACAGGGAGAAGGCGCCCCTGGGCTGGGCCCGCCTCAGTTCGGCCAAGTTCCGACCCTGCAGCTGCATCACCACGTAGTTGAAGCGAGCGTTCCTTCCGCAGCCGATGAAGCGGCACACGTGCTCTTTGCCTGCGCAGACGACGACGTCAATCAGGATTTACCGGAGGATACGACTCCGATAAATGTTCGAAAGTCTCACCCTGCAACTTCTTGAGAACGGCCACCTCCATCTTGAGCACCTGCTTGGCTTGCCTGGCCGACTCCACCTTCAGGGCCACCTGCTCCTGCGTCACCAGGTCTAGACCCTCGTAGATCTCGCCGAAGCCGCCTCCGCCTATCTTCTTCATAACCTACGAGCCCCCGAGAGACGTATATACGTAATGAAACTAATTTATGCGGCTGGAACATTATGTACTCCGAAAGAGCTCACCTTCCACCTCTCCTTGACGACGTGTCCCGGCTGCAGCAGGTCTTCGGTCGCCATGGTGATGTGATGCGCGCGACGGGACGTGTCACAACGAGAAACTTCGCGGGAGCACTTGCCGCCGAAGTTAGGAAGGGTCCGCGATCTGTTCGATGTAATTTCTTGAAAAAAACCTTCAACTCCACATTCCTGTATTACTTTTGATTTTTGTTACACGATTTTGGCTCTGATGAAACCGATCATAAATAAAGTCAATTAGCTTTTGAAACTCCAAAATAGTCACGGTCCATTTATTGATAATAATATATTCTACACGCAGCTTGTCGTATCCTTGGAGCAGTGATCCGTTTGCTTTGATTGTGGTTTCATTATTCAAAGGTCTTATCGGGTTTCTGCCGACATTATTTATGTGTGTATTAAGTTATTGTCGACCTAGTGGCTCGAGCGTCACTACCCTGAGGTCAGCGTTCGAATCACGGCTGTGCACCAATGGATGATAACTTCGAGGAATCCTTAGAACCAAGTCGTCGGCGTGTGTCGGGCACAGTAGAACGATCGACTACTCGCCTATAATGAATATAATAAATAAAAATGATCACGAGACAAAAACACCAATTTTGTAGCACCATTGGAAGTTAGCTGCGTAGATGTGTGTTTGTTTCAATCGCAATCAATTGATCGCTGACGGTCGGCTTTACTTCAGATGAGGAACACTATCATTAACATTATATAATTACATTATTATTTACAAATATAAATGAAGGTTACCTCAACAGCGGGTTGGGCTGCACTCGCGCCGGACAGACCTCCGCGCGACGCTCCTGTTTCTGAAATATTATATACAAAAACTATATGTATTACGAATTTTCAGAACCCATTTAAGTCTATTTCATTTCGTGTGCGCGTCGCCTTATTGAATGCACAATTTTAGTCCAGAGCATAAAGTAGGCGCCATAGTAACTTACCGGCGGCTCATATTTGCGTGGTTTAGGCTGCTCTGCTGATCCGGAACCTTGTGAGGCTGTGTCGGCTGACGAAGACGAGGATTCTGAAAACAGAAGAGTAAGGAGACGTCGGTCTATCCCTGAAGCAATTTATACAAATAGAGTAAATGTTTTTGGGAATAAAGTTCTGCATCTCTTACTTGATTGATGTGAGATGTGCCGCGCGACGTCAGCGTACGGCTCACGATCACACCCAGTCTGCTCCCTAAAATTTTATTTAACTACAATTTATTTGAATTAAAAAAATATGATTAGATTTATATTTGATATTTTTAGTTGAGTAACAAGTGTAAAAAAAACATAGTCAATACTATACATACTAATCATAAGTTATCAATCAATCAATCAATACAAATTATTTTAGTACCTATTTACTGCAGTATTTTTAGAAATATGTATATTTAATAAATATTGCAAGTCACTGCATAAGAAGCCACTTCCTTTCCTGTTTCTTTATAAGCAAGTAATAAAAAGCATCTTTGGGTCTGCACAGCAAAGAGCAATTTAGAAATAGGACAATGGTAATTTGCAATAATAGCTCAAAAACAGCTTTGGAACATTGTCAATACACCATGGTTTATCAAAAATTAAGGTATTCCCTTTTCATACCTTAAGCTGCATACAGACTCAAATATGGTGTAATGGTTTGCCTTAGGTCACTTAAACAGACTAAATAATCATGTGAATGCTGAGGTAACCCAACTCTGTGACATGTTAAGAACAAGACATCTAAAGAGAACTAAACCTTTAAGTTATTTTAACTAGTGTGGTGATGTGAATATAAGTGCACATCATGTAGTCTGATGGACATGAATTCATAGTACCAAAACATAGAATACTAAGACTGTTAATTGCCATTACTCTCATTTAAGCTAAGTATTGTAGAAAATTTCCAACAGCTTATACAATAATTTGCCATAATTATTGTATTCATATAAAGTTATGTGTCTTTATAGTTAGATAAGTTGTGTTAGTAAGATTTTTTCTTTATTCATACACTGCCACAACAGCAGTCTTCCACATTAGTATGACAGGAAGTCTTAACGATATTTATATAAGATAACTAATACACCTTATCATTAGTAAGTGATATTTTCCTAGAAAATCAGGGCTGGCATAATTGTGTGTTGAATGCATGCATTCCTACATATAGCAAAGCTTAGTTGCTTAAAGTATCAAGTATCTCTATATAGTATTTATTCACAAATCTTGTTGCCCGAAATAAATTAATGTAAATATGGAAAAAGACAACAATGTGTGTCAAAATGTAAATTAACAGCTTGCAAAGGTAACTAACAACATTACTTTTTAAGTTTAACTAAAATTGTTCACTCTATGTTGGACGTAATCAATAAAAATTTCTATTTCAACTGAAGCACTATAAGCAAAGTAACAGTGGACAGCTATATAGGAGTTGCCAAGAGAAACTCATAAATAAGAGGAATATTTATAATAATAATGGTTTATTCAGTGTCTTCAAGAAATTACTGATTGAATATTGAAATGCAATGAAACCCTTATAAAATTTATTTTCAAATAAATGCCAAATAAAGGCAAAAATCCCAATGGATTACTAATGATCAGTTTTGACATAAAATTACAATTGCACTTAGCAGGGATAAAAAAAATTCCCTATCAGTTCTAGTGACCCAAAAATATAGATTAATTTTATCAGTAAAGAACTATCCTTAATTGCCTCATAATTGAAAAAAAATAATTCTATTGTAATATATTGTATGTATTTTTTTATTCAATTTAAAGTTTAGAATTAAAAATATCTCTTCACATCAAATTAAAAATTGTTAGACAAATGAGAGAAAGGGATAAATAAGCATATCAACCAATATAACCTGCACTACACCGCTATGCAGTTTGTTTAAATTACGTCACATCTTCACGCGATCGGATTATAATAGAGCGAGATGGACGTTCCATTGCTACCCACCCACATAAAATCGATTTTTCAAATTCTTGGAGTAAAATTTATATAAAAACTATTTAAAAACGCACTGAAATTAATAAGCATAATATTTAAAAGCTAATTGACAGCAGTTTTAATTGAAATAGAGATCTCACCAGAGTAAATTTAGGTGCCTGCTTCGTGAATAAATTTAGATCCGTTGAAATTTCACTGAGTAAACCACACTAGATAACGATTTAAATATTTTTTATTGTATCGCGCGTGTTACTGTGGAATTTGCGTTACTAGACCTATTCTTCGTTCTATGCGACATATTATCGCATTTTTCGCGAAATTATCACAAGACAGAGACACACATCGATCGAGCGACCATGACAGGTTTTCAGTTTTCACTAGTATGAAGTTGTCTGTTGGTCGCATTTGACATTCGCTCAGCTGACGGATTATTTATTCGCTACCGAGTGAAGTTCGTATTGAACAGACCATATATTTTTTAACTGTTCTTTAATTAATGACTCGTTATTTGACCATCTTTCTCCAGATTTCCCTCGTCCATGTAACCTTATCTCCATACTTTCCCTCCCATCCAGACCGATCGTCAAAATTTTAGGGAAATTTATTTCTGTTAAAAAATTAAAGTTATAAATAAGATTCTCCCCTCCATACCTTGTAGTATAATGTTAACCTCGTGTATATATTATTAGATGTATGTGTGTGTGTTGTCTTTAGTGTGACGTCATTTTTGTTTTGGGTAACTCTGCTTAGATTAAGGGCTCATGCCCACGAGACGAGAAGGCGGCGCCGGCCAAAAACCGGGCCGTGTTGAAACCGTCCGAGCTTGCACACAAGACACGACCCGGTGTCATGGAGGTGCCGCCTTCATACGCTCTTTTCATTCAATGAATTGTGGAGGTATAAAGGAAGGTGGTGTTCCAATGAAGGTCCCCCGAGACTCCTACATAATTAGTATCATCAAAAAAGTGCGGTGACATTTAAAACTATTACCAAATAATTTTGAAAGTATAATTAATAACCTTTGAATTTATAATAAAAAATAACTTAAACGTGTGACTAGTGACCTCTTGACCACCATTTATATAAAAATGTTCAATAATTATCGATTTTTTTTCAAATAATAGTCTTTAAAATCTATAGCGTCGTGAATTTGACCAAATCGCTGGCCCTATTATTACCCGTAAAAAGTAAGACTTAATCTCGAAAAATCATCTTGAAAAATGTATAATTGCTAAACTTGAATACTCACCATGGTATTGAATTGGTCCAATCCAACTGCACTCTCCTAGGCGCCACCAGCGACATCTTTTGCTGATCTTGAGCCACTGTCAATTTTTACTATCGACGATGAATTAATTTATGCAAATATTAACTTAGTCCGTTGCAGCATATTTTTTTTTGTTCAGTAATTTTATAAAAGAAAAATACTTTATTATTATGCCGATTGCCCCTACTCTATTCTGAACCTGCAACAAACAATAGATACCAATTATTGTATGTATTTAAGCGCATGATTGTTATACTAGTGGTATTCAATGAAAATAAGTATGACGCAATCGCTATCTTTTATTAAATGTTATTTTATTTTTTGACAAGTTTATACACTGTTTATGTTTTTTTTTAAATAATTTTTTTTTTTTTTTAATCTTCTTTCTGATCCCTTATACATCGTGGACCTCGGCGACTACTGCGTTATCTTCATCGTCATTTACGGCTCCTTTAACCACGGAAATAAGTAGAAATCACTAGGTCAAATCAATGATGTTCCATCAATTCGAAGCCAGCTTCTTGAATGGCAGCCATCGCAACTTTAGACTTTAGCGCGAGGGCTTTATCTTAGTGAAACAAAACAACTTCAGCGAGTGTGCCACGCTGCGCGGTTCTTGCGTATAGGATATACGAAACTTTGTAATTGGTCCTACGAACAAAGTCACCGTAATGTTCCTAATCTGAAATCTTCGTTTCTTCTGCTATAAAAATACAGTAATGAAGGACCGCTGAGACAATGGTTTTTTAAAAGACAAACAAGTCTTTGATTGCTTTTTTTATTTTTTATTATATATATTTGTCTGGGCTGTGCCTTTACAAGGGGATTGTGTCGCAATATGCCTAACTATTCATTGAACGCCTTTCGTCTACTTAATAAGTGGCTCTTGAACTTTTCTTATATCTTTCGGTTGTCATTAACCACAACAAAATTAGTTTAGTGGCTGTTATTTCGCTGGAATTTATTATTACATGTTATAAGTTATTAACATTATACGATTTATAAGAATAAAAGTAAATTTTAACATATTACAGCATTATAATAAACAGACTTAACTTCGCACGACGTTTTTTAAAATAAAGTGATATTGTGTATCCGTTAGATTTATATTTTAAAATCAAAAGTAACAACGCTCTTAATACCCAATTGCTTAAAATGTTTTATAATTAGCAGAATATTTAAAATTCACACCGCTCCAAAGACGTTAAATTATAAATAGACAGCGTGCACGTGAAACTCGATAAAAATAACAGTGTCCAGTTTGAATGATATTTAGTATTGTTTCTCACAACTCTAACACAGTGGACAATGGTTAACAATAAGATAAGATTGAAATGGTACGGAAAGCATGCTTCTGGAGTTTGGAGTCCCAGGTGATTACACTTGCAGCGGTCACCGACACTCGACACTGATACACGTACCTATATAATCGTGTACGAGTCGCTCTCATTTCTTTCGCTTCCGTCTTATTTCGAACAAAAGCGTTTGGTAATGTTGGGCGGAAATTCGCTTTACTCGTTATTTATAAATATACTTATGTCTCGCATAATGAAAAAACGGTCCTGGTAAAACTTTATTATAAAATAACTCATTTAAACTTTAACAGTAAGAAAAATTTGTGTTTTGAATGTAGAAACACACACCTTGAATGAGCCGTAGGTGAATGGCCGTGCAGTAATAGAAAATAGGTCGAAACCTACTGATATCGGTGGTTTCTAATGACTGCTTGTCATTCTGCCAATGTGTCACTGAAACACTTATTTTGTTAAAGTGGAGCAGGACTAAATTTTGTAGAAGCCTTTGTTTGAACGTAAATAACATAAATATTATATTGTTTTTCGGTCGGAGAGCCTGCATCTATGGGCAATGCAAAGTCATCTCAAGACATGACCCAAAGACGCATGAAGAGCTTTATGCCATAATAAGGCTAGCAACACCTGTATACGTTTGTATTATGTTCGGACTTTTAAGAAATAAGGTTTATTGTGTTAACTATACACCTTATTAAGGTGCAAATATGCGATTGCCCCGCCCATCCGGTGCCAAAAGTCAAAAATTTCATCACTATGTTTGCAGTTTTATTGTGACTTGAATTGTTGTTGAACATTGAGAGAAATAGAAATCGGTATTCATTTTATATAGCAGTTGTTTTCTTCTTTATTCTTCTAGTTTAAAACCCTTACCAACCCACTATAGGATCACCTTCTTAATTTTTAAGTGTTTTAAGTATAATAATTATATGTTAGCACATACTGTTAACTTTTGTATTAATCGTTAACCTTAATCGATCGTTGCACCGGTTCCTTATTATTACAGCACTGCCGCTGCAATTAAAAAACTAAACAGACAAACCATCATACTTTCCAGTACTAAAATTCTGATTTGAAAAAGATCAAGGTAAGGGCATTAATTTCAGTACCATTTTCTTTCTTCCGTAAATCGGAACGCAAAAACTCATTGCGACGGATCTCAAAAGACATCCGAGAATTAAAAAACAACGTTTCATTTAATTCTCAGAACTAAATATGAATTGTCACAACCCTTTTGTCATAAAATATAAAGTTTTTATTATTATTATATACCTGTAGGTACCTAAAGTTTATTATATAACTAGGTATTTATTTATTTTAACAACGAAATAAAACAGATGCTAACGATTTTTTAAAGTTATACGATCAAGAACTTCGCCCATAAGGTATTATATACATTGACGTAAGTTTTAAGATTATTTATTACAATCACAAAGTCGTGAACCTTTAGCCGTTCCTACAAATATTGTTTTTACCCTTTTAGACCGTGTGCTGGCGACACATTCGTACCTACGTCGTATATTATATTGGTCTTGGTTTTCATTCTGCAAACGATTTCAGAACTGTATATTTCTTTGTCTTGAATTAAATTGCATTAAATCATGTCGTAGTTGCACTTCAGGAATAAAAATTATCCACAAAATTACAGAAATTACGGGCGAACGACGTCTCGTGCCAAATTTTAAAATAGTTTACAAATTCTATAATCAGCTTAGGAGAGAGACGTATTAAACAATTTTGTTAAAGTTTAACCCTCTAATGCGTTCAATCATGACAATATATTACAAATATGCCAGTTTTATTCATACTACGAGTATAAAATATTAAATGGTGTTCACCCTTCACGAAGCTGTCTACATGTAATGATACAGATTCTTGCATTATACAATGTTTGTTAAATAAAAATCGAAGGGTTTGTAATGATTCCGATTCGAACTAATTGTATGAAGTCGGAATATAAAGAAACATACTGGATATTTCAGCCATCGAGAAGATAAGACAACTAGAGGATTACTGAAGACTCATCGCGGATACATACGTGAGACGAGGGATTGAAGGTGAACCGTTTGGCAGCGAGTCTGTTTACGCGAACGTTTTTTCACCTTTTTAATGACTATTCGACGTAGAGTCGCCACGGCTTACTTTCATTTCAATGTCTTCATTTTCCATTTACGGAATAAACTTTATTTTAATTATTATTGTAGATAAGACTTGGTTATATTTTGGTTTTGTGACTTAGTAGCTAATTTGTTAATTCGGTTTTAATTTCTGCCGAAACAATAACTGTCGAATACCTTGTGACATTGTAATAAGTCACAACACGACAATTCGCTGAAATGAGTACGAGTACCAATAAGGAATTAGTTTTACTTAAATAAGGCGAAGTTGAGGCAGTTTGCTAATTTGAGAGTTTAAGGTAAGATAATGGTCAAATAATGTATCTATGCATATTGGTTAAAAGCCAGGGTACCTACTTACAGTGTGTTGTTTAGTAGGAAGTTTAAGTTTATACTTCTAGAGCGTGTAAGTCGGAGTTAGATACCAACAAACTGCTATCTATTAGATATATATATAGCAACAGGCTTGACCAATATAAACATAGTGGCTGCACTTATACTACACTAATATTGTAAGCAGTTAACATTATTTTTATTGCATATTTGTTTGTTTACAAAAGATAATAAATTTGAGTTCCTCCCGACAAAAATTGCTGTTCCGATGAAGGTGTGCAAAAGTCTAAACAATAATCGTTCGTCGACACTACTCATCTAATATAAACTGCTAAACAAAACAAATGTGTCGAGACTCTTTTATTATTAAATATCTACCAGAACCTTTAAAGTTCTATGTAACACTTCTAAACTGAACTGTTCCTAGTAGAATACCTTTTCACAATACAATTTAAACGATTTATATTAAAATAAATTATTAACTGTTTATTTTAAAAAAAACATGAAAGTGTGTTTACTATGAACATATTAAAACAAAATAGGAACATAGTTTGGCGCATCTTTGGCTCGGGGGAATGTATCAAACAAAGAGTGACATATTTATATAATGATTGATATTGATAGATTTATATCACAAATGGAGGCGATGAAATTTATATTTCTTTTTAATCAGTTGATCATAGAATAAATGATAATATAATGTATAATGTAGTATGTCGGTTTTTTTGACTTAATACAGCGAGAATTGTAATACGCGTAACAACCTAATCTGGACGATAAGAAATAATAGTACTTATTTATAAAATTACTGTAAATATTAACTTAAGGAAAAACATAAACAGACATTAAAATATAAACAACTGTTGACTTAAAAATAAAATAAAAGCGAAACAGATAATAATGATCCTGTTATGAAAGTTATTTACTTTAAAGAGGCTGCATACTAACGAAACACATACAAACACAGAACACTTACAGAGAACACAGGTCATACAAAAACACAATACACATAAAATAGAAAAGAAATTTTACAATAAAAATAAAAGACAATAAACTAGTTAAGAAATATAAATATGCAATTTAATATATTTCTACTTTGCAATTGTTATTATTGGTGACGGATCAACAGTGGCTGCAGCATCTTACGCCTGAAGACATTGGACTGTCATTAAATAGATCTGCTTCGCATGTACTCAGAGCGTCGTTCAATGCCGATAGAGATCTGTTTAGAGGAGCATTACAACCGACGTTGGTCCTCGCTGCCCGAACGTTAAGGACCGATGTGTTTCTTGTGTTTCTCTTTTAGAGGAAATTCACTTGACTTGAAACAGTTTGGTATATCTACCAAGTACTCAATTTTAAAATTTGTAAACAAAGATAATGTCAATCAGGCGGCGTCTATCGCCGAGTGATTGCAAGTGAAAGAAAGCCAGTCTTTTTTCATACTCGCATTTATAGCTAATGCTATTGCTTAAATGGCATAGATGTAAGGAGAAATGGCGGTTAATTCGTTCGACTCTGTCAACATGGACAGAATAGTAGTGGTAGTGTGAGATTTAATTAATATTTAGTCGAATTCTTCAATTCAAGAATTATTAGGTAGGTACATTTATTACATATACAAGAAGTAAATGAGTATTGAATAAAAGAGGTAAATATTAAATTGTTCCTTAACTAGTCTTATAACACAACGAAGACATTTACTTACTGCAGTAAATTATAATTTTACCAAAAGCCATTGCTTCACTACATTATTTAAGTTTTTGGCGGGACCCATATTAGTTATGAAAATAAACATTAAAACTTTTATTTTAAGCACTATATACTTACAAAATCATAGTCCAACAACTCCACAACAGACAGATAAAATTATTTTTAAAACACTTATTTGTGTACGAAAATACCTACTCGCGAATTTGTAACGACGACGTCGCGCGCCTCCGAACACCGCCGGGCACTGGCCATTGGGATTCGGGAAATATAACATTTCGGACGGACTAGTGATGTGCTAGCATGTTTTGTAATAAAATGTATTTTTTATTTTATTTGTATATTTGTGTTAAAATGTAAAATATTAATTTAATAGCATCCAATCAGTCGGCAAACATAGGTTTAAAGTTATTCTCATTCAAAACATACATGTCGCTTACATGAGTACATAATATGTTACCGCTGCCGTCGCGTCAACTGCTTTTATTTCCCGCATCTCATGAGACAAGCTCTAAAGACTCGCTCCGAGTTTATCATAAGTTATGATTGTGCGATCGTATTCGGTTTTGAGTTTAGGTAGATTGCAAAGTAAAATTTGTTAGTATGCGTAGGGTAATGAAAAAGGTTTTTTATTTATTTATTTTGTAAATCCTTTAGATGAAACTTAGATATCTATCGATATATAATTGCTCAGCACTTAATCACATCACCTGGAGAGAATTCGTAGAAGCACATTGTTTATTTTCGCTCGCACTGCCCACTAGGCACTACCACTGATGTTGCCGATATTCAGTCTTTCAATAACTGCCGACTACGAGTCACTACGGTTAACCAACATCTTACGCATATTTAATATTTATTTCATCCTCAAGCGAATATTCTGCAAATATGGTGTCTCAGAATGTCTTATGTCTGTAGACGACTTCTCATCTTAAGACTGTAGTAGCATTGACGAAGAGTCTTCGGATTTCACCTAGGATTAGTAATACACCTTATCATAGGAGATAATATAAGAGATCTTTACCGAGTTAACTGATGCTAAAATAATGTACTTAAAACGTCGTTAAAACTGTGTAAATAAAGAAATAAATTCGCATTTATATAAACTGTTATAATTTTATTTCAACTACTGCTTGATGTGCTACGTCAATTACCTCGGACGAAGCACCGCTGTTACCGCGTCCGGAGCGAGTGTTCGTGGCGCCGTGTGGCTATGCAAAGATCGCGAGTCCTATATTTTATCCCTCCGCCCCAAAGAGTCGCGCCGAGGTTGTATGCGTAATGCGTTTCCCCACTTTAAAAAAGTTATGTGAATACACAATTATTATCATAATCGCCAATAAGTATCAAATCTCAAGGAATGGTGAGACTATTATTTTGCTTATTCGACTTTTTAATATTTATTATTAATTAATTTAATCTTTATTAAGCAAAACTAGACACTAAAACAACGTCTCCGCTTCGCGCGTTTATTTATTTGTCAATTTGTGGGATAAAGCCAGTTTGTACTAGCAATGTTTCTGACTTCATAGAAGATTGTTATCCACCGAAGCGACGGGTCTCCGAATCTTTCTCTAACCAATAGACAAAGAATTTTCTCAAAATTATTTCGTGATTTTCTTACAATTGCTATGCTTCGTTTTATTTTTCTAAAATAATTATTTTATTGCAGGGGATCCCCTATGGATAAGCAATTAAATAGTTAATAGGTCGTCCTACTATGTCGTTTACGAAGGTATTTGATGGTACTGTAAAATAATAACATAGAATTACTTTAAAGTTGCGAAAGAGGAGTGTAGATGGATAATGGATTTTGTCGTTTGGAAATGTAACGCGACAACTTTTCTTAAATTTAGCATAATTTAAAAATATGTAGCCTATTTTTGTTTTAAAACTTTAAACCTTCGTTTATTATTTAAACATAACAATACCATAACGTCTAGTTTTATCAAGTATTATGTGTACAAGTACAGCACGTTATCTTCGCTGTCCAGTATGATGGCGAGTTGTTATTACTTATTACTTGTTGAGCTCGGTCAAGGTGACGCATACGGCATACCCAGTAAATCGGCGTTTGCGCATAGACTTATGTCCATTATAATTTCAAGATTTACGACTGAGTAGAAAAGTAGGGCCTCAGTTTTACGAAAACATTCTAACTAACCACCACCGAATGTATGAAACTATCTATTTCTAAAATGTTTGAATTTTCAGAAACGTTGACGACAAGCTCAACAAAATCCAGAATCCATGTTACAATATTTTGATACTTGATGTTGGGGTTGGAAGTTTAAAATGATCAAAAGTGATCGGTTGTTCAGACAAAATCGCGGGCAACTGTTAGTAAATGCCCGATACGTACAATGGAAACTTACATACTCATATAAATAGCCAATACAGATTAAAGCACTTTACGTAATTCTTATCAAAACGAGATAAAGTCGCTTTTGAGATAACATACACGTATTGTGTCCAATAGAAGTTTGTAAATAATTTGCATTTGTTTAGTCGATCAGTGTATCGTCATTAAATTAGTGATTCGGTGCTATTTCATGAGGTAGAACCTGTTTCTGTCAACTTATTTCTTTCAAAGTTTTGTTTAAAACTAAACAGAAACCTATTCAACGAAGTAATGACTGGACGACTCACTGTGCGAATAACAGCTAACATAATCTAAGTTTTGTTTTAGGGTAATTTCAAATGGTTTAATAATGTACTTATAGCTCTTAAACTAAAAAAAATATTGTCGAAAAATTTGGGTTAAGTACATATTTTTAACCATGTTTGTTTACTTGATATAAACATAGTTTCAATATTTCTCTGGGCATCGTAAGGCAAGTAGTTTCACTTTAAGAAATAAATAAAACTTTATTCTTATTATTAACTATATTCTTTATTCTTATTTTATAATATAGTCACCGAGTCACGCTGTAAAGCACGCGAAAAGTCGGATAAATTTAAAATTATGTTAAATAATTGTAAATTTATAATAATACATAACTTTAATCCGGTAAAAAAAGTTTTTTTTTATTTAAAACTTTATTTCAATATGTTACATATGTACATACATTTGAATAGTGGGTATGTTCTCCTAAAGACCATTCGACTATCCCATTGATTTGGACAAACCTTATGAATTTTTGTGTAAACTTACGAGAGAATCCCATGATAATGTTGTGGTGATCCTGGAGACCGTGGATGTTTTTCAAATGTTCGTACAATTGAAG
The DNA here is from genome assembly GCA_963693345.1 of Pieris melete. Classification (NCBI taxonomy): domain Eukaryota; kingdom Metazoa; phylum Arthropoda; class Insecta; order Lepidoptera; family Pieridae; genus Pieris; species Pieris melete. The sequence goes on along the minus strand of CAVNZK010000132.1, from coordinate 91,851 downwards.
GCTTTTTCTTAAGTGACTCGTAAGTACATATGTTTTTGGAAAGCCTTTAGTGCGCTTCTCGAGGGTAGTAGTGTTCTACAATCTACCTCTACTTTGACAAGTCTAGTTTATGAGCGATTAAATTGTGGATATTTGATATGACATTATAATAGATGGTGTAGGTGTCTTCGTTCGCACAAAAATTAAGTCCAGCTAACCATCAACATATTGGTAGTGTGGTTCACTTAATCGTAATTCCACCACCACCACCACAACTCGCAGTAAATTCCGGGTAAATTCCAATATAATGCTGTAACTAAACCTTTACTCTGAAATATTTTTTCGACTCTCTCTCAGGATGAGTTGGAAGCGACCTGCGTCGTTTCCAGTGGGACAAGTGTGGAGCAGGTTTCAGGGAAGAGAGATAGATGGGAAACCAGCTTGTATGTAAGTTTGTTTAAGGTGTTTCCAAGAAAATAGCGACTTTTACTAGCTACTAATGAGGGAAGAAATTGGTTTAGTAGAATAAGCCTGTATCCGGCGGTCTATCTATCTGCAGGTACCAAATTCGTGACATGGATGAAAGGTGGCGGAAGCAGTGTCTGGACATGATGCAGAAGACATTTATTGATGATGAACCACTGTGTCAAATATTGGGTAAAAAAAGATAATTACAGAAGTGTTAATTTGTATATGTTATAAATAAAACTTTTTTTAATATGTTCTCTGATAGTTGATACATTTTAAGACTGCGCCCTAAACTAATGATTAAGAAAGCTGTTTTATAAAAATACCTCGTCAATGTTTTAGCATAAATAAGCAACTGGAATATAATTGCTTCGGAAATCTGAGATGCTGTACAAAATATAGCGATATGTTTTAGAGATCGAGAAGGATCCGGCTTCTATACAAACGATCAGGTCCAACTGGGAAGATATAGCAGACCAAGGTCTCTGCATTGCATGCTTTACCGAGGAGCTAGGACAGCCTAAAGACCTGGTGGGTTTTAACATATTGTTGGTGAAGAGCCGGGAAGATGCTGAGGAGAATTTAGATACTGTAAGTAATACCTATAACCATACAAGCAGCCTATAGCGATTGGAATTATAACATACGTGGAGTTCCAATTGCAGATAAAGGGTGAGCAATGGAAGAAACTGCTGAGGACCCTGACAGTGGCCGAACAGCTTGTGGACGTTTTTGACTTGTACAAGGTAGACCAGATCTTAACTTCCAGTGGATTGACAGTCCTACCTGGGCACCGAGGACAGAACATAGGCGCCAGGATCATTGCGGTTAGGTAAGAGAAAAATCCTTTATTATGTCAGCTGTTCGAAATGTTGAATTTTATCAACAAACCTTCGACAAACGATGCGGAGTATAAATTTATACATCTTCATATTTCAGAGAGCAAATATGCAAGACGTTCAACATTTATGGCGTAGCAACGGTATTCACAGCGATCACCTCACAAGTTCTGGCGGCCAAATGTGGCTATCGTACCCTGGCTGAGTTAAACTATGAAGACATGAAACCGTACGGGATCGACCTCACCGGATGCACAACTAAAAGCGCGAAATTAATGGGAATCAAGTATACGCTTTAGAGCAATAATTGCGAAAACTTCCTTTTATCTTGTATTTACTTTACTATAATAAGTGTATGCTAAACGATCATCCACAGTTTTTAAATATTAATCATCAGATAATTTTATATACCTATTTTTATATGCCATTAAATTAAAAAAAAAATGTTTAGATATTTTTCTTTCTAATAACTTTTTACCAACGCATTTAGACTTTAACAATAAATATGAATCTTACCCCAAGATTAACGCAAATAAAAAACATATTATTTATAAATAACATTTATTGTAAAATCACATAATTGCTTACTTTAATACATTAAAATGCCACACATCACAAAAGTTACAATATATTTGATATCAAACTTTACATTATATTTTTAGCAAAGGCATGTAAACTATATTTTATATGGAATGTCTTAGATGTAACTAACAATTGTTGGAATCTCTAGTCTCCATCAATCAAAGAACCAATGCGTAGTTTATATTTAAAAAGTAAACAAGTTAAATTTCTACACCAAATCACTTGAAGATGGTTTTATTTCTTGAATCCCAATGGTACACTAATTTTGAGTCCTATTTCATTTAAATAATATCTCTTCAGACTTCAGCTTTGGTTCTCATAAAATAATTCGTATTTCTTTTCTTATTTCTATCTTGAATATATAAATTAAAAAAACTTAAAGAATGAGGAAGTGTAATCAAAACATTTTTAAATTTATTGACTTCAAATTTGATGAAAGTAATACACTACTTACGACTTGATAAATATTGTAAAAATATATGTATATTATTTTATACATATTGGTCAACCATAAACTCAACTGTTAATGATTACTGTTGTATATCTTACATTACCGTTGCAGCTTTTCATGAAGCCACTCATTGGTCAGTTCATCTATCTCTCTCACCTCAAGGAGTCTTGGGGCACCCACGGCCGCAGCCAGAGCTCGTTGAGTACCTGCATACATCACCTGCAACAGATTAACGAAATATATCTCATTCTGTTATGTATACAATATATATAATAGATCCTCTAGTTAAATAGCAATTAGCACATCTATATGGCATGAGGCGAAGCTGCTTCAGATTACTATTAACTTAAATATATGCCATTCACTCTTAAAATCTACCTACTTGATAATAATATTAGCAATATACCTGAAGTTCCATGTGGGCGTCTCGAGGGGTATAGAATATAAAACACATAGGAAATGATATTCGTCCATCGCTGTGCTCCATTCTATAACTAAAATTGATAATTTTATAAAATTAACTAATACGATGATTCTGATGATTTGTATGTCAAAATTACCTGTACACAATAAACCGTGGCTGATGTGAAGGCAGGATATCCTGCAGTTCTTCTAACTCAATACTGTCTAGCTCCTCATCTACTTCCAAAGCCTGCTTTTCACGATTCACCTGGAATTTTTGGTTAATTAGTCCTTAAATTAACTAAAGGAATGTAGTATATATTCTATAAACAAAAATATATAATTTTTGACTATTATAGTTACATTATTTGAATATTATAAATACATATTATATAAGCAAAAAGCAAAATAAGACACTATACATTTCTAGTAGCAAGCATCAGATATTCATTACATATGGTAAAATAATAAGTAGTAGTATATACAAAGTCTCTTAAGGAATAGGAAGGAAAAAGTTGTTACATCATTGTATACCCCTTTATATATATCTATATAAGGTTAAAAGCAAATGAACAAAGTATCAACAACAAAAATATCAACATTTATTTTATTCATTAATCACTCTGATAGGAAACAAATTCCTAACTAATTGCTATTGTACAGTAGCAGTGACTCATTAAATAACAAAGGAAAATTGATCTTATTGGCATTATGAATTTTATTATAAGAAATGCAATTATTTTTTACTTTTATTATAAAAAAATCAATATCATTACTCTGCTTGTAAATAAATAATATTATTATTATATTAATTTATATTGACTTTATTTGCATGAAAAACTTTCTAGTCTAGTTTTTGAATTTAACCTAAATGCGTAATTATGTACATAATTACGATAAAATTTGGATAAGCTTGAATAAATATAAATTTTACCTTCAAGATCAAAGCACTATTGGATGTGTGCTTTTGAAAACGAAATTTTTTTAGCTTTTCTTTTACATCATCCCCTATATCACACACATTGACGTTTTGGGCCGACATTATTCTGAATCTTTTTCGGTTATTTTTATTTGAAACTATGTAAAATGAATTAGGTAAATATTATCAATAAATTATAAAGTAAATAGTAATATAATAAGAAAGCCGCCCACTTCAAAACTCAAAACAATTATTTTGATTGTTGAATGTTGAGTGTTGACTGTTGACTTTTTTTTTTAATTTATTTATTAGCCGGAATTGACTGTTGACATTTGAGCAGGGTTGCCAACTGCTACCACATGCTTGTAGCTAGAAATTTAACAGACAATAATTGTTTTCAATTTTTTACTGCTACACTTACATATAGTGCGTTTTCCAATTACAGTACTAGAGCGCATTTTGCGGCATAATGCTCAACGTTGAGTGTTCCAACTACAGCAACGCTTCGCACAATTGAGCACTCTCAAAACGAATGCTCTCGCGAGCTTCTCGCAAACAATACCAACACAGTGACAGAAAATTGACCAGTATTTTTATTTAAGTTGGCATTTATCGAAATTTTCGTTAGTAAATATTATTTATTGTTGAAAAATTTGTAAGGCTTTCGTTTCGTCGTAGATTTGGAAAATAATTAAAGTTATTTCAAAGTGCTAAAAAAAAAAATATTAGTATGGATGATAAATAGTTACTTTTTTTATATTCCACATTTAAAATATGAATACAATTTTATTTTAAAATTCGGATCTGTAAACAAATTTATTTTACAGGATTATACTTTAGAAAAAATTGCAATGGTTTTGAAAAGTATATAATTTTTTTAGAAATCATTAAAAAATATTACTTAAAACGTAAATGATGTAAACTTCTTACATGAAACTACCTAAATATTTTACTGTTAATTTAGCTTGTTAAAACCTTATATTCTTCTAAAGGTTTTCTATTATTTCAATAAAAAAAATGTTAATGAAATAATTTGATGATTAAAATAAGCGTAAAAAGTTTTCAACCAATTATTATTATTTACCAAATTATTTATACATTAATGAGGTTGCTAACTCAATTCATAACATTTTTTTTACAACACTGACTTAGCGCACTCTGCTGATGCATTTGTAAACTAATTCACGTTCCAATTAAGCTTCAGAATTATGCGGCATTGTGCGGCACTGAGTCGCAAAATGCTCTGTAATTGGAAAACGCACATAATTTGTACTTTCAAGATTGGACTATTGACAATGTCATATAAATTTGTTATTTCTCAGCTGACCGCCTACGCCTACCTAGGGCTTGACAGTTGACTCTGTGCGTTTGACATAGGCCAAGATGCCCCGATTTCGAATTTCTATTTTCTACCACAGTTTTTATAAACAGTGAAAAATTAATATTAGTTAGTTCTTTTTATTAGAAATATACAAGTTGAACATCAATATATTGTGAATTAAGGCGTTTTATATGTGGTGTACGATTGACTATTGTTTTCATGATATTTCGAAAGTACGTACGGTCTATTCGATTTGTAGTATTCAAACATTTATCGCAAATTCCGATTGTGCTTATGTTTAGAAGTGCCAATACACAGAAATTTAGGACATTGTCGATAAAGGTCAATAGCTTCTCTTTATAGACATTTGTACCATTACAATATGAATAATTAAAATACACTTCTGATTCAAACTAAAACAAGGAACTAACTATTAAATAAAAGTGCTAATCATCAACACAAAAATTGCATCAAAGATATGTTTGACTACACATTATATGACTAAATATGGTACCTAACTAGTATTTTTCACTAAATTATTATAAATTTACTTTGCAATTTTAAGGAAATCATTTTTATGCACAATAAAGTTTGTGTGTGGAACTAAACATAGTTAAGAGAATTATTTAAGACCAGCACAAATTACTGAATTGCTCACCTTATGTTAATTGAATCTGAACACTTACAATGTTTGGGCTTAAGAACTAATTAAATCTTAAGAACTAGTAAACATAGTTACCTATATGCTATGTTTTTTAATGTCAGTCAGTTTGCAGTACCTATATGTCTTCATTATTAAATATTACTTATTTCTACAAAGCTATATTCTGTATTAACTTATTGAGTTTCTATTTTGATTAATAAAAATTTCAAAAGCATTGTTAATCTTCTATCAGGTACCTTAACTGCATTAGGGAAATAAGTAATAATGAAGTGTTTTTGTCAATTTTATATGCACCATAATTGTATATATTTGTGATATATTAAGGAACCTTAGATTGTAACATAGCAGAAAATTGCTATGATGTGTTAATACATAAATTAAACAATCAATATTTAGGTGTTACATATTAAATATTATAAGTGGTTGGCCTGCTCTTTGTTCCAGATTAACTCAGCAACAGATAACATGCGATAATGACAACCGACACTACACTCACTGGTAAGTTGAGTATTATATTTTATATTTGTAATTTTATAATTATACTTCCTAATGAGTTAAATTAATTATTGTGATATTGTTCTCAATTCTACCACTGATCTCTATTATAACATTGCAAATATAACAGGTTTTTACAGTAATTATTATATTAATTTATATTTTTGTGAAGTACTCACAAAATATAAATAAATGAATAATAAAAGAAAAACGCTATATGCTTACTAGCTTAATAATGTATGTAAATTTCAGGTGCAACAGCAGAAATGACTGAAAAAGAAAAATCTGGGTAAGTCTTGGGAAAACTATTATCAATATTTATTAAGTGTAATAACATTTCTTATATAATAAAGCTATAAATAATTATTGCTTTAATTTTAACTAACTAGAAATCAACATAATCTCAAACCTCTATTTCAAAGTATTTGCCCTTTAGTGGTCCCATCAGCTAAAAATCACTGTAATAAAACCAGAATCATCACCAACACTATAACACAAACAATTTCACTGAAAAACTAAATTGTTATTGAGAAAATATATGCTTACCACTATAAAGATTCTGCTTTATTCAACTTCTTGTATCTTACAAAAGATTGCCCTAAGAGGTTCATGAGTCAAAGTGTAAGTGTCCTTTTCTTCAATCAGAAAATAAACAATAATGCAGAATGTATTAGTAAGAATGAATCTTAAAGGTGTAATAAGGGACTTTTGACTACAATGGATAACTATTAATAACATTTTTAAAGTACTTTTAAAGGCGAGAGTACATAGAGAAGATTGAAATATCTGTACTGTACTAGCGCCACTGATTTTTGAATTCACGCAAAAGAAGTTGTAAACAACAGGTAGCTATTATTATTATGAATAATGGTTTCCAAGGGGACAGCCGCCAAAATACGCGTCAGACTTTAGCGGATTGAATACTCCTTTCACAATCTAATCTAAACGCTCTTATCAGATGACAGTATACCGAATTGTATCCTATTATTTTAACAATAAAGTACAAATTGTTATAAGTATGCTACAGATACTGCTATTAATGGCTTGATTGGTTCGAAATCGGTTTAGAGATGTGCGCAATATCTAACGATATTTTTGGCATATTATCGAGTTATGTTTATATTTTTAATACAGTCTAAAGCTAATTGAACCATATTTTTACCTAAAGTATTTCAAGGTGATAAATAACAATCAAACATAGACTTATAATATGTAAAAATCATTTAGTAATACTTCTGCATGAGGCAAGGTCTAGCCTCTTGATGTACCAGTTTACGGAAAACGGCTTTATTAAATATGGCAGTGAGAAGATAGAGGATTGCCTTTCTCACCAAGTAAAACGAACAAAGACACGAACGAGAGTTTATCGACATAACCTTACGACGCTTTCCCTTCCCTACTGCCTCCCATTCACCTTCGCACGGCACTTCTTGCACTCAGTACGGAGAGTGACGTCGTTAAGTGCGTCGCGATTACGCGCGCTTTTTCATAAAAGTGCGTGTTTATAAAAATTCAATACGTTTAGTGGTCGACTGTTCTTGTTCTTTTGTGAAAAGTGTTTGCAAATGGTAACTAGTAATTTTGTGAAGAGCTTGCTGTGGAAAACTCACTTTTCATAGTTTTAATATTATAACTTAGCAATTGAAAGTTGGAAGTACTTATGTACATATATGTATTTACAAATCACATATTTATTACCAACACACGAATATACAGTATGTACAATATTCTCAACCTACATAGTAATAATAATAATAATTAAAATTCGATATTGGTGATCCAATCCAAATAAATACCACTTAGCCCTATTATCAGCGACATGGGTTAGAGCTCTTTCACACACCATATTATCTTAAAGTAAATATTATGTAGTATCATTAATGCCGCCTTGGTTTCATTTATTTAGTAGAGTAACCCCCATGCTTATTAATGAAACGATACAAATTAAAAAAATCTAAACATATATGTTGCTTCAAACAGCTAAAACGTATTTTACACTTCCAATTGCTTACCTTAAATAACTTATAAAAGTATTTTAATATAAACAATAGTAATAAAATATATTTTTGGAAGAATTTAGTATGCTCATTACTATTTATTACTTTATCTATGTCATGAACACTCTTAATCAGTATTAAAAGGCTAAAAGATTAATTTTTTCTTTCTTTTTGCGTAATCATTTGGAAGTAAGTTAAAAAATTTAGACTCAGTTTTTAGATTTTCAATTAGCTTAAAAAAACATAGTCGCATATCAGCAGAATGTACATCTAATAAGATCCTCCAGAATTATAACAAAAGCAATAATTACCCATACCGTGTGTATTCGTTACGGGAAAACCGAGTCGGTAGAGTGAGGCTGGTTTTGCCAGACGACTGTTATTTCCGAGTACTCTTTTTGCCTTTAGAAACCCTATTTGGTGTATCCGTTCAAAATAGTACGTCATATTGTTTAAATAAAAAAAACGATCTTTTTTTGTGGCGCGCGGTGTCGCTGCCTGCCTTTTCAAATGCCAAATGTTGTAGGTTGTTCTAAAAAAGGATTCGTATCGAAATATATCGTCTGCTTAATTTGCTTATAAGCGCCAACCTGCGTTCAAAATTTATACAATTCAAAAGAACTCGTTCTCTATCAACTGTTGTTGATAGAGAACGAGAACTGCTTCGGTTGTCTTTTCCTATTTAATAACTTTTAACATGTTAATATGTTTAACCCTACGTAAACTCAGACCTATAGTCTTAATCAAGTAATTATGTTTGTATCTAAATCACACGATTGTCGACATGATAAGGCACATGCTCCTACAATTGTAAAACAAGCATTAAGATAAGTGTAATACTAATTGGCTTCACCTGTTGAGGCGAACACAACTTAATATGAGCTTCTAGATAAGGATCATTGTTTCTGTCTATAAATACATTTTTCAACGTTAAATACAAAACAACCATAATATAATATATATATATATCATTCCTCGTAATACTAGTATAGATGTTGACAAGTTTGTAAATAAGGGCTCCTGATAACGATATCATGCCTGATAAGAGATAAGAATCGTAGGGGACAGAGTATTGACAAATGAGAATATCTTTGCTGTTCCTCGAAATATTCCGAATTTCTCGAACCCGATACAAATGATGTGGCGTGGGCTGCAAAAACTATTTCTCGATTCAAACAAAGATTAAATTCCTATTTATGCACCCATTGCAATTTCCCATATTTGGAAATAATTTCACTAGAAGTGTTCTTTGCGAGTGAGCTTTGTTCTATCAAATACGATATATATATGTTAACGTAAAATTGTAAACACCGTTAGATTGTAATCTATCTCGCGAGATTGTAAACTGTCGAAAGATTGTGAACCTCAGCGTACTGCTTACAATTTAACGTACTTATTATTATTATGTAGATTTTACTACACTAACTTAGTTATCATTCAAACTTATTTGGTCAATTACAGATTAATTTTACTTCCCAACAATTTCATATAACTACCGAATAATAATACGTTAATTTGTAAGCAGTTCGTTGAGGTTCACAATCTTTCGACAGTTTACAATCTCGCGAGATAGATTACAATCTAACGGTTTTTAAAATTTTACGGTGACATATATATACCTATGGTATAATATATCTTTGTCCTGAATCCCACGACTTATCACTCATTGTCTCCAAAATATTCCAGCTAATAAAACTATATTGTTAGAGATGTTGGGAATGTTATTGTATTACTAATTACAATTGTATGTTCGTATGTAAATATGTATTCTTTGTGCCCATTCGTTAGGGTTGTCGCGGCTATTTCTCGATCTGTCAATGAACATTATTCTTCATTAAAATATTGCTGGTACGTTTCAATCGTAGCTGTAATAGTTTAAATGGATTTAAAACAACTGAATCTTAGTTGCTAAAAGTGAAAGTCCGTGACGTCACTGTGACCATTTCAACAGTTGCCCGGGCGCACGTTATTTGGCTGCGTTTAATATAAAGTGTATTAGGGTTTTTTATTCTACAAAGGTATTAAATACTTTATTTTAATAAGTCTTGACCGTGAGTCATTTAATACGGAAAGTAAAATTTAAACATAAATAATTGGTCAAAAATCAAATTTTAACATCATGTTGTTGTACATATTTACTTCCAACATCAGTTTACAGAGTACACTGTCATAGAGTAAATAGAAAAAGCTCCTAGGTAATGGTGTTCCCAAGAGAAGTGTAGTGTAGTAAGCGAGCAGAATGCTGTCCAAAGGCTTTAAATATTCGCGGTTGGACGATGACGATGTTGGGTAAGACTTTTTATATGAATTCCCTCCGTAACCGACCAGCACAAGTTATCTAACTATTACAGTACAATTACACCTACATAGACTCTGATTTTCACGAATTCTATTGATTTCGGGCTCGAAGCTGTCGAAGGGCGGCCTACCTTAAAACGGCTGCTAGAAATCAGCTCATAAACGCACCATTCGTTACACATAACATTTATTACTAACAACAACACACACAATAACCTAATCAGTGGCGCTACCACCTCTTTAGGTCTGGACCTCAGATTTCTGAATCTGTTTCATGATCATTTGTCAATCTCATTGGCAAGTAGGTGATCAGCCTCCAGTGCCTGACACACGCCGTCGACTTTTTGGGTCTAAGACATGTCGGTTTACTCACGATGTTTTCCGATCGAGCAAATTTTAAATGCGCACAAAGAAAGAAAGCCCATTAATGCACAGCCGGGGATCGAACATACGACCTCAGGTATGCGAGTCGCACGTTGAAGCCACTAGACCATCGCTGCTCTAAGTTACACAAAATAACAATAATCAAAGAAAAAAATATAATGAGAGATATAAAAAAAAAGTGTTTTTCCCTTTTTTCTTTCGGTTCGTTTCAAGCGTGTGATGCGCGGGTGCTGTGGTTGTGGTTGACCCTGGCTTAACATTATGCTAAGGAGCAGAATGTTCCACAACGCTGGTCATTCTGCCAGAGACCACAGCAGCTAGTATGCGCCTCAGTCGCAAAAAAGAAAGAAAATAAGTGGTTTACCTGGATAAGCTTTGTTATAAGAGAAGCAATCGAAATTTGGCAAATATGTGATATGAAAATTTACGATAAAAATTCCTTAATTAATTTCCTTTCCCGATAGCAATTTCGTCTTTATAATTAAAATATTATCCGCTCATATAACCTTACGTAAGGTGTGACTGACGTAACTCTTGATTAAAGCAATAGGTGTTTCTTTTCCTTTATTCGTAAAGGAAGTCGTGCCCCACCTTGTTACCGAAATAATTGCTTCGAGTAATTGCCCTTTTCATTATAGGATATGAACATTGTTGGTAAATTAAAACTATAAAGGTAAAAATAGAAGCATTGCAATTTCTGATATGTGGGGAGTAGAATTTGGTGAATGTCGAATATCATCAATACTGTATTAAAATCCTCCGCCTTTTAAGATAAATACTGGTGTCTCGTGATGCTTTCTATCGGATGTGAGATTTGGTGGATTTACGGGTGTCAATCATCTAATCCGACGAATCTTGTCTATACCCAAGGAGTTTAGTTTAGCTTTAGGGTTTACAATTTTCGTATTTTTTTCGTCTGTGGTTTGTTAGAGCTGTCAACGAATCGGCACTCACATACTACACAAGTGTATTTGGCAACGATACCCAAAAATTATCCCTGCCCGTGTTAAAAAACTAGTTAGAGAAGTTCGGTTATGGAATCTTTATTTGTGATTCTGTACAATTCTGAATAAGGCATGAAGGAATGCTGGGAATTATTAGAAGGGACGATATTAAACATTCTCGTGGGTGGATTTTTCCCGCCCACTTGCCGGGGCGAATAGATGATCTCATTATATGGGTGCCAATAGGTTAGATGTGTTTGTACTTTAATAGTAATCTTATCACTTACACCGGTGTTATACGTCTTACATAATTTGAATATTGTTGATTACAATAATTGAAAGTGAGTCGATAAAACTGGTAGCTAAGCAGCCTTCGGTTTGTCACGTGTAGCACTTCCTTGGGCACAACACAACAGTGGTGCAAAGTATCTCAGCCTTGTCACACATTTATCACCTTTCTCATTTCATGCTTTTGTACTTTAGTACGCCCACTCATCAAGCCACGACGTACGTTATGCATACTTCACGTCATCTACGCCCACTCGTGGATTAAATGGATCTCACTGTATGCATTTGCTAAAAATCGTATTTTTTCTAGTATGATATTCCTACACGCGTGATAAAACAGTATCACGCAAGTGATAGTAATAATTATAAATGCCCTTATCATCATTATTATTAGTTGAAATATTTGTAATATTCTAATCAAAGACAATAATATCTGTTTGAAATGTGAAGTGTGTGATAATATTTAAAATTCACCTAATTTAAGAGCTGCTTCATATCTCTCTATATCTACATATACCATTACATAGTAACCGTGAAATTAAATGTTAATTATAATTGTGTTTAATTAGTAATTGTAATTACTGTATGTCTAATTGTCTATAGACTATGGTCTGAAGTGAAGTAAAATTAGTGCAAGATTATCGCTCACAATGCCGCATTGTTTGTAAATACCGCTATAATTCTAGTATTGTTTGAGGGAAATTAGCGTGATCTAAGTCATAGGTAAAGTGGTGGTAATGGCCTTCTGGAGAGACCTTCACTCCACTCCCCCGCATTACAGGAAGAAGTGAGAGACCGGTTGCTTTGGTATCAGAGATCCCCTACATAGTACGCTGTCCCTAGCATTATAGTCAATAGACTTGTTTAGCCTCCTTATCAGTTCTTAATGATAGAGATGGGTGGCTGTAGCTCAGTGGGCGTTATGACGGTCTTCGATATAGACTCGTAGACTGGACTTGGCTAAGGTCCTCACCACGTTGTTAGACTCCAACCACCACCTCGTTTGTTTCCCTCCTTGCGAGCTTACAGGGGCATCACAACCTAGTGATCCTGATGATGAAAACAAGCGATTAAAAGACCTCAATGCAAAAATAATTATGCTAATACTGTTTGCGGAAATTTGATAAAGGAAAATTATATATTTAAAACCTTGAGTTTTGCACATGAATTGGCCCCGTTCTTGTTTCACAACGACTTGTGAATTTTTGAGACATGGAACCGTGGAAAGTCCCCAGACGAAGCTGGGAGTATTAGCTAGTCTAAAATCATCTTTTATTTAAACATAATCCTTCTGTTTGGACTCGGTCGGTTAACTACGTAGAAGGGTCGTTCTCGCGAATAAGACAAAGGATAGTTTTGAAACAAGTTACAGCTAAACTAAAACAATTATTTCAACTAAGCACTAGGTGTTGTTTAAACACTCAGTCTGACGGTAGCACTGGGAGACGTTGGTAAGTTGTATATTGTACCTAGTAGTTGAGTGGTTCTCGGTGTGTTTTAATGCAAATTACTACAGTGTTACATACAATGTGTTGATCGAGGATTAAAAAAAAACATTTACAGTTTTTATCTTCTCTTTAAATAGTAAAACGATATTATAACTCGATTATTTTTTTGCTAGTGTTTCGCAAATCCTGCCAAACATAACGACGTGCAAATTTATCTCACGTTATTAAAAAGCAGATTTACATTACATAATCAATCATATCATCATAGTCAATTAATATATTATTTTATCACTACGTCATCACGTTATTAAAATGTTTTAATGAATTTTACCTATTGCCGCAGAAAGTGTAAAATGTTTGCAATTTAATAATAAAAACTTGATTTTCTTCTTATTTTCGATTACCGAAGTTTCGAAACGCGATAAATGCAGATTCTTACCAATAACTGATTTGATTTGATTAGTTTTTATTAATAACTGATTGATATTCAAGAATACAAAAATACTTGTCGAACTTTTTAATGTATTTAAATTACTGTCGTAATCTGTGCACGGTATTTATAAAAACAAATCTTAGAGATTAATCATAGATGTGGTATGGAAATATGTTAAACCCACGGTCAACAATAGGCCCGTGTGGAGTCAATTCACACGACACTCGCGCGAACAAAACAGCGCGTTCAGCGATGATAAAGCGATATTCAGCTCTTAAAAATCTCCTTAACTTTGATACACGTACGTACCTAGGTAATGACATGCAACGCGACGAGCTTACTTACGTGTTCGACGGAAGAGAAAAAACCTTCACTTTTGTAGCTTTTGCTCATAGTGTGGTGTGAGGCAGAATTTCATATTGGACAATAATGTTATCACTGTGAACGCTTAAGGAGTTGTAATTTTGCACTCGACCGAACTAATTACTGCAGTATTCCGCAAACCGCAGATATTTTTGTTTAATTTATTATAGAAGTTGCCGCGTAAGTGTGTCGTCATATGTGAATAGTGCTAAAACGTCACTTTAACGTTATGTTGGTCACCGACATTGGTCTACGTTTCGTGCAAAAGTGGTAAAGTTACAATTTGCTACTTCAAAGCGTTTGGTATCTTCGAATTAGGCTCGACTCTGAATGGCTACGAGTAGATTGATCCATTAGGTAAAAATTCCGACAACACAATGCATTCACGGTCGTAAAGGTTTGCGTACAAACGAGAATATTACCTCGTTCGCATTACTATAGATTAGAAATACCTCTTCTCTACAATTCTTACAAGCGGTAGTACTAAGTAACATTTTTGATGGAAAATAACAACGAAAAATATAGTTTTGAACTAAATAGAGTTAACTTTTCAAAAATAATTCACTTACGAATAAAAATATTTAAGGAAAGGTCAACAGGGAAAATGGCTGTTATTAAATATGCTATGTGTGTTTTTTTTGTGTTTATATATTCAAGTATAGCGCCTCCGTCCGTAGACCGATCTGGGTGATCAAATGAATCGAGGCGTCACATGATTTGGATTCGTGTTTAGTTGCGTATTTTATTACGATTGTATTTACGATTGTTTATTAGTCTATATCGATATATGAAATGCTTTTGATTTTAGGACGAATGGAGGTAATAGGTTGTTATCATTTCATTACATACTCAATTATTTGCGGCACAAACCTCCAAATAAAGCCTAATCTCTCTTCTTATCTTACCATTGACATGAAAAATCAGTAGACATAAGATATATTGTTATGAGTCAACAACCAACAGAGCCAATTATGTCGTGAAGGTCTTACTGGAAAGTGGGAACACAGACTGTTATAACATTCCGAGACAATTTTAAAGTTACTTCACATATGTAGGAAAAATGTATGGGTTATCTACGCGAAGATATCTATTATAATTACATCTTGCATAAATTTAATTTAAATAATAAGAGATTTTCCTTATGGTAATATAAATGAGAATTGCTTACGAGGTGTAGTTGTTTTATGCTCGTTATGATAATGTAGAAATAAGTCCCTATTTCATAACTTTATTATTAATAATTATTTCTACTATTAATTATTAATGTTGACCGATAGGCCGACGCTCTCTTGACTCATAAACGTATTTAATTAAAGTGCTGACAATAAACATCAAACACCGTATAGAAGTTTCATATTTTACTTCACGATATTGAGAATGATGTTCGGGTTCCAGGGACTCGAGCGAGGAGCCGGTCTCGATCCGTGTGCCGATCAATGGCATGACGTGTCAGTCGTGTGTCAGAAATATCGAAGGATCCGTCGGAGAGCTGCCCGGAGTGCGACACGTCAAAGTAAGTTATCCCAATTCCTGATTCTTATTTACATAATGAGCTTAGCGGGCACCGTATAAGCCACTAACTGCTAAACTTATGTACTTATTTTAAAATGGTGAAAATACCAGAAGTGGAATAATGCTAAATGCTTTAAAAACATTTTATATGTTTGCAGGTGGAGTTATCAGAAAAGGCCGGTTATTTCAGATATGACCCTCGCGAGTGCACGGCGAGTGTTATCCGGTCGCACATAGAAGATATGGGCTTCGAAGTGCCCTTCGAAGTGGACACGGAGGACGAGACCAAGTGAGCTATTTATTTCTCAAATCTATATTAGTTTATAATAATGTCTATTACTAAAATTTCATACCAAATATCGTGTTTCAGAAATCTCCTTGAACGCGAGATACCAACAGATTTATTAATCGACATGAGTGGCGCCGGCTCTGACGAGAGTTCCCTCTTGCTAGCCGTCACGGGAATGACGTGTCAGTCATGCGTCAACACCATACAGGGTGAATACATTGCCGCCATTGAACATAAGCTGTGGGGTGTCGTTCCGAGAACTTACATAAAATTTCAATGTTGCAACAGGTAGCCTATCGGAAATGCCGGGAATTCTCCACAACGCCGTGAGTTTGGCTGACAGTTCGGCCTCGGTTCGATTCTCGCGCGAAGCAATAACGCCAAGACAAATCGCAGACGCCGTCTATTCGCTCGGGTTCGACGTGGATATCATAAGCGTAGATGGAAAACCGTTCAGTGGTAAGTCGCCTTTGGAGTTCATATGCAATCGGAGCTAATATATTCATTTCTATACGATGAGTCCCTTTTAACCAGAAAAAGAAAATAAAGAGTGAGTTTGTGTTTAGAAAGTACTCACGAGCGAGCCTTCGGTGATGGTGATCTGTCTCCAAAGGTCAACGGAGCATCGGCCAATGTGAGTGTGATTTATATTTCATATTTTTCTTCGCAGTGTTAGAGGAATCGGTTTCAAACATTCCTGATTATATTAAACAAAACGCCCGTTATCTTTTAACGGGACGACTACACACATTCGTCGCTAAACACCTAAATATAATTCCAGGGGACAGTGGCGACAGCGACGGAGGAGATATCTCGTTGCACGCTGGAAGTCAGGGGCATGACGTGCGCCTCCTGCGTGGCCGCCATCGAGAAACATTGCTCCAAGTTAAACGGTGGGTGAAGGAGAGCGTTCACATTTCACGCGAACGAATTATTAAAGCCTTATTTTATATATTATATTTATTATTTAGCCTTAATTATTAAAGAGTACGCCGAGTATTCGCGCTTGTGGTGTACTTCATAAACTTGTTACATGGCAAGGACAGTAATTCGGCAGTACTGAGCTTCAATGTACTTTTTTACTTATAACTTTTTGAATTTTGGATTTATGATAAAAAGTTACAAAGACATAATCGTAGACACAGCGATTTGCTACAAAATGTGCCTTTGCAAATTTTATGTACGATGGATAGTTTAGGAGATATAGCCAAAAACGTGTTTTAGCACCGCTTTTTCCAAGATGGCGGCCGGGGGACGAGCACGCCAACCCCACAAGCACGAGGTTAAGCTTGTATTGACCCCCCTCCTACATGTTCCATAAATAAAATTGCGTCCTCTAAGAAATGTTCAGTTTGGCCCTCAAATTGTAACATTTCAATAGACTAATTAGGTTAGCGGACCTTTTTCACCGTCCGTTTAGTGAAATTCTATTATTTGTTGGTGCCTATAGTAGTGAGTTATTTATTGTATTTTTTATTATGTATTTTTTTTTTCGTCTGTAAATTTTATTAAGTTATTTTTGATTTTTGTCAATTTAGGGTCGCCCGTTAGGACAAGAGTGTGTTTTTATAAATATTTTAACGACGCGTTCGCTTCCAGGCGTTCACTCCGTAGTGATAGCCCTCTTGGCCGCGAAGGCGGAGGTGAGGTTCGAACCGAACGTGATTCCGGCCGCGTCCATAGCGCAGTCCATCACGGAGCTGGGCTTCCCCGCCGAGGTGGTCGGCGAGAGCGGCGCGCCGAGGGATCTGACGCTGCTGGTAACTTTTCCTTCAATTCTCGTTTCGAGTAATTATATTTTAATTTCAACAGTCAAAATATATTATCGAATTCCAGATAAAAGGGATGACGTGTGCCTCGTGCGTGAGCAAGATCGAGAAGCGGCTGCTCAAACTCGACGGAGTCGTGTCTTGCGTCGTCGCTCTCACCACCTCCAAGTAGGCCTCTTCAGCCTTTTCGCGTCTCGTTAATTTCGACGCCTCCCGTCCGCTGACTATGATTTGTTTTCAGAGGCAAAGTGAAGTACGACCCCGAAGCGATCGGCGCCCGCAAGATCTGCGACGCCGTCAACGGCCTCGGGTTCGACGCCAGCCTCGTCACCTCCGGCATCAGAAACAGCGGGAACTACCTGGAACACAAGTGAGTCGCCCGCCGCGGTCTCTCTCCTGTTTCTTAGAGTGTAATAGGTAAACGAGAGTTTTCTCCCCGTTCCAGAGAGGAAATAAAAAAATGGCGCACGGCCTTCCTGATCTCGCTGATATTCGGTGCGCCGTGCATGGCGGCCATGGTGTACTTCATGTGGCACATGGGCGAGGGCCACGACGCCCGGGACATGTGCTGCGTCCTTCCCGGCCTCAGCCTCGAAAACCTCATCATGTGGGCGTTGGCCACGCCCGTCCAGGTAAAGCCGAGGGCGAATCTGACATTTCAAAGGTCCAATATCCGTGGTTCCGCCGCGTTCAATACAATCGGTTTCAGTTCATCGGCGGCTGGCACTTCTACAAGCAGGCTTACAAGGCCCTCAGACACGGCACCTCCAACATGGACGTCCTCATCTCCATGACCACCACCATCAGGTAATTCAGCACTCGAACTGTTGCCTTCTTCGTCCTTCCTCTTCTGGCAAACGTTAATTCTCCTCGGACGCGTCCGCAGTTACGCGTACTCGTTGGCCGTGGTCATCGCGGCGATGGTCATGCGGACGGACACCAGTCCCTTGACTTTCTTCGACACTCCGCCCATGTTGCTGGTCTTCGTGTCCCTGGGACGGTGGCTGGAGCACATCGCGAAGGTGAGCACATTATCGTCTAACGTGGCTGTCGGTATCGAGAGATTTCAGTGTATTAATCTTTGTAATGTCTGCGACAGGGCAAGACCTCCGAGGCGCTATCGAAGCTGCTGTCCCTGAAGGCGACGGAGGCGGTGCTCGTGACGCTGGACGGCGAGGGTCGAGAGATCTCGGAGAAGAGCATCCCCGTCGAGCTGGTGGAGAGAGGAGACGTGTTGAAGGTATATTTTGCACTCAGAGAAATGTGTGATAACTATTTGAATCCGAGTAATAGGCCTCGTCCGGTCCGTAGGTGCTCCCGGGCGCCAAGATCCCCGTGGACGGCAAAGTGATGTCGGGGCAGAGCACGTGCGACGAGTCCCTCATCACCGGGGAGTCCATGCCCGTCGCGAAGACCAAAGGTAGCTCGGCGAACTGTTTCACGTCGAGAGCCGTCCACGAAACGATACACTGAGCGCTAACCGACCGTTTCCCAGATTCGCTAGTGATAGGCGGAAGTATCAACCAGCACGGAGCCCTCCTGATGCGCGCCACCCACACCGGGGAGGCGTCCACTCTCGCGCAGATCGTGCGTCTCGTGGAAGAGGCCCAGAGCAGCAAGGCGCCCGTGCAGAGGCTGGCAGACACCATCGCGGGGTGAGGCGTCCGACGTCCCTCGAAGTAGAGAAGTATAAGCGACAGAGAGAGAAGGTTCCAACTCGCCTCATTCGTTCCAGATACTTCGTGCCGATAGTGGTCTTCCTGTCCCTTCTCACCCTGGTCTGCTGGATCATCACGGGCGCGCTGGACATAGACAAGATCAAAAAGATCACACCGGTCGGTGTAGATTGTGTTTCTCAGAAAGTTACATTTCTCCCGGGCTTCGGCAAATAGACAAATAAACGGGGAAATTGGCTATTTCAGGAAATTTACCGCACCTTCTCCGATTGGGAACTGATAGTGCAGACCTCGTTCCACTTCGCTCTGTCCGTTCTGGCCATAGCGTGCCCGTGCGCGCTCGGGCTGGCCACGCCCACCGCCGTCATGGTCGCCACGGGCGTCGGGGCCAAGTTGGGCCTGCTCATAAAGGGGGCTGAACCCTTAGAGAACGCTCACAAAGTACGTACTTTCACGAGTGGGGCAAACGACGAGTCGTTTCTCGGTCACGATTCGAACCTTTCTCTGTCGCAGGTCAAAACGGTGATATTCGACAAGACGGGGACCATCACCCGCGGCAGTACCACCGTGGCGAGGGTTTCGCTGCTCACGGGCGAAGCCAACTCCCTTCAAGACATCCTCGCCTGTATTCTTACCGCGGAACTGAACTCCGAACACCCCGTGGCCTCCGGTGAGTCGTATTCTTAATTAATAAAACTGACAATAAAAAAAACTTATGTACACGCGTTAGAAGTTATACTTCTTTGGCGTAATAATTTTCATCGATCCAGACTGTTTTACCGCCGTTTGAACAGATATTAAGGGTGTCGGTTTTTTGTAATGGTGTGCGCGCACGTCGTCTAAATTTACTCTCATCATTTTTCCCTAACGTGCCAAAAGCAATATGTTATTGAAACTAATCCACGCTAACCAAATAAATATCTCCGACAGCCATTGTCCGCTGGTGCACGGCGGTCCTCGGTTCGTCGGATCGAGCGCAATGCAGCGGCTTCACTGCGGCACCGGGCTGCGGCCTCAGGGCCAAACTCACGCTGCGCACGCGCGACAATTTCCCACGACTCGATATCGGGGCTGAAAGATTGCAAACCAGGTTAGTTTTGAAGATAACGTTCAACTTTGATTTGAGTTTTTACGTTAATGTTTATTATTTTATTAATGTATTTCTTCGAGTAGCTCAATCGTGGGACCGTCCCGGATCGGACGCAAACCTGACGAATTTACATTTTTAAATAAAAAGAAGAAGAAATGAAATACCTACGATTATACTTTCAGAGAAGGCTCGTCGTTCCAACTTCGGGGTGTTCCCGTGGACATGATAGAGGGCGATGGCGATTCGGCCCTCAGTTCTGCGCAGGCGGCGCACCGGCTGAACGCTATCATCCACAATGGCAACGATCAGGTAACGAACGAAGAATGTGGCCATCGATTCGCCTTTTACGATCTTACGTCGGTTTCGGTCCTTCGAGCCGGATCTCTCGATATCCGGCGCACCTCTTTACCGTCCCGAAGCACACGATATTTCGATTACAGGACGCGGAACAAATAGTTCTGATCGGCAACCGAGAGTGGATGCATCGCAACGGAGTTTCCGTCCCGAGGAGAGTTCAGCGAGTGCTCAGAGACGACGAGGAGTTGGGTCGGACCGCCGTCCTCGTCGCCATCAACGGTGAGGCGCCGCTCGAGGGAGAGGTCGCGTTTATTCGGGCGTTTAATAATAAATGTGTGTCAATCTAGACCAGCTGGTCTGCACGATCGGCGTGGCGGACGAAGTGAAACCGGAGGCCCATCTGGCGGTCTACTGCCTCAAGAAGATGGGTCTAGAGGTGTGCCTGCTCACCGGGGACAACAGGAAAACCGCCGTGGCCATCGCGAGACAGGTAGATCGACTCCGTCGGAAGGTCGGTTCGCGTCGTGGAGTTTATTAATCGGGTATCTACGTGTTTCAGGTCGGAATAACGAAGGTGTACGCCGAAGTGTTGCCCTCGCACAAAGTGGCCAAGATCCAGAAACTGCAGGAGAAGGGCCAGAAGGTGGCCATGGTGAGTCCGAGTCGGCTCCGTCCGAGGTCCGTCGACGAAACCGTCGGATATATCTAATAGTAAATACCTATACGGATGCAGGTCGGAGACGGCGTGAACGATTCTCCCGCGCTGGCGCAAGCGGACGTGGGCATCGCCATCGCCTCGGGGACGGACGTCGCCGTCGAGGCCGCGGACCTCGTGCTCATGAGGGTTCGTCCGACGATTATTGCTTTCACTTAACGAATTTAAACGAACGTCTTCACCGCAATGTTGCGTCTGAACTCCCGCAGAACGACCTGCTGGACGTGGTGGCGTGCCTCGAGCTGTCTCGGACGACCGTCCGCCGGATCCGGCTCAACTTCGTGTTCGCGTCCGTCTACAATTTGCTGGGAATACCTCTGGCCAGCGGCGCCTTCGCGCTCTTCGGCCTTCAGCTGCAGGTCGCTTCCCTCGAAAGAGAAACCGCACAATAGCGATCGTGCTCCTCGCCAGAGTGTTTAACTCGATCGTATTCTTTCAGCCGTGGATGGCGTCGGCGGCGATGGCCATGAGCTCGGTGTCCGTCGTCTGCTCCAGCCTAATGCTCAAGACGTGAGTGCGCCGCGAGAGATCTCTCTTCTCGGCGAAACCGTCGAGCGGCGCTCACTCTCACTCGTCTTCTCAGTTTCAGAAAAGCCAAAGCGGAGGATCTCCGAACGACGGAGTACCTCCAGTCGATACATCTGGAGCGATTGGACTCCGTGTCCGTGCATCGCGGCCTGGACGACAAAATATACCCGGACAGCCGCGCCTCACCGCTCGCTAAGTACGTTTCGATAATGACATAATTAATTGACACGTTAATTCGCACTTCGTAAATCGAGTGCAAGGCCGGATTTGACATTATGAAGAGATAAGACTTGATTGTTTGTCTGTTTACATTGAATTGGCTCAAAAACTACTTCCACTCTTAGAACCCCTGCGTTTCTTTGAAGACAGCACTCGATCCCTCCTCTCTTTCTCTTATTTACCATTTTTAACTTACTTACAATTTCAATTATATTCGTAGCTATAGATTTATTTCTGTGCATTAAATCATCCCACTCACGCAATATTTTGTCTCCAGCAAAAGGCGCGACTCGCTCAAAACGGCACTATTAAAGGTCTAGTCGTTTGGTGTGTTTTTGACAATTTTTTATTTTTGTTTGTGCGCGTCACGAGGTTATGGCTGCGAGGTTTATGTGTATACGTCTGTAGAAAGTTATTTTTTTTTAAAGTTTTGTTCCGTGAATCCTCAAATTAAAGATAAATTATATCAATTTGGATTTTAATGTAGCTTTGTCTTTGTGCCGTTTTCTGTTGTTCGTGTTCCCTCTCTCCTCTATAGCCTTGTAAACATATTATTTTATTTGTTTCGACAGATTATTTCAAAGAAACAAGCCGAGTGAGGGTTGCCTATTGCGAGAGGAGGACGACCTCATGACCGTCTCTTTCATACCCAAACGACCGACGCGAGAACAGCCCGGCGTCAACGGATAACCGGATATTAAAACGGACATTTGAGGGATAATCTAATTCTACGCGCCCTCGAGTCGGGAAACGGGCGCACTTCGATATAATTATAATCACTCAAAATTCAAAAACAGTTTGGTTCGCATCGCTCAACCCCGACTCCGGTGTCGCGAGTGAATTTATTTCTCCAAATATGAGATACTAGTCAGAGCTCGAACCAGTGTTACCCGCTACGTCACGTGACCGGCGAACTTCGACCGTTGCCCGGCGTCGCTCAAATATAGCGCTGTGTCCCAAATCCCCAGCCATAGTTTAAACGCTGTTACCATTCTTGTACAAAATGACTGGCATTCGCTGCACAAAATAATAGTATAAATATTCTAACGAAATATAAAATGTATATAGCTACTAATTACTGTTTAATAGTCCTAGACGTGGCTTGGCGCTCGATATCTAGGTGACCTAATCTACGAAAATATATTGCGCCACTTAAACTTCCACGTTTCTTATTTATTAACGTCTAGAATGGGCCATCAAAGGGAGCTTCGTCGATCGCTCGGCTCACGTTCTCCCACTAAGAGAGGCTCCGAGTGTGTCGCGATGTATTGTAATTTATTTTTAGAGCTACGCTTTCGAATATTGTACATTTTTGCTTAGTGTTTTTCCAATTATTTAATGATTCATATTTCTTATCTGTTAAATAATATTCTAATAATTTACTTAACATACACATTATTTGTACAAATCGTTATTTCTAAATGTTATCAAAACTTTTAAGATTTGAGTTTTAAAAAGTCCGGCACTTTACGCTGAATGAAAATCAACAAAGGTCCTTCGTGTTTTGTCATGGCGCCGTTTAGCCGTTTAATACTCTAAACCACCACTTTAGATTTTTTCTATTTGTAAATAATATGTATATGCGAGTATTATATTTTTGTACTGATAGGTATATTAAGACTATTAAAAAGTTTATTAATCTTAGATTGTTCATTTGGTACTCCATCCCTTCGATTGACGTCTGTGAGTCTACAGATAAAATAAATGGATCAAAAATAAAAGCAATTAGTACCGTAACGTTGTTACAACATATTCTTTAAGAAGTTATACAAAAGAGTATTTTGTTTTCATAAGCTAAGTTACAACTTAAAAAAAACACACTTTTCTTACCCAATTTTTAATCTTCCAAGTTGACATAAGTCAAGAGAAATATTCAATAATACCTTTATTTGTCTCTTCATAATTTATGCATCTATTTTGAAAGAGCGATACACAATTAAAATAGCCAATTTTTGACACTATGAATTCATTTTATGACAAAAATGTATATAGAACATGATTTTAAAATTTACACGATATATTTTATCGCTAAAAAATGATAAAATTACAATAATCCAATGTTTTACATAACTAATTGTGATGACGGGCCGGCGAGCCACAGTGCTCCAGCTCTCCACTGGCCACTGCGCCCCGCGCGTGGAGTGCGACACTGACACAGCAATTCGTGCTGGGATAGGGCCTTAAGGAAGAATAAGGTTTGTTGTACAAAAATGGCCCAAGAGAGCAGAATAAATTATGCAAATGTTGAGTATGAAATAGATTTGCTTTGCAAATTGTGTCCTTAGGTAGTTTGTTAGTGTGCCGGATGGGTCGAACTTTAGTTGGGAATGTTGCTTTAAGAATAAACGTTTGTCTTATTGTGATGACATCCCACATTGTTTAAAGTGCGACCGTTGAATAGCGATCGTCGGACCTCCCGGCGCTTGAATAATAGCAAGTTAAATAAAATAAAAGATCTTAGGAACACATTGGTTATTTATTCGCCTTAAATTCCTAAAGATATAAATCAATTTGCCCACCTGCTGACAAGAATTTCTAAGTGAGGTTTAAAAATTAAGCACAGATCAACTTGAACGCCCGTTTAAGTGAGACAGTTGCAACCAGCCAAACTTGAAGAATGTGTACTTTACTTTTATTTTATTTTCATGTATTTTGATGAAATTTATGCTTATCATAAAAGTAAAGTCAATTATAACAATTCGTATACTGGCGCGTCTAAACGGGCCATGTTTGGCTGCAATTGATGGCTGCAACACTGCAAACAATAGCAGCCACACTTTGCAATATTGCAGTAATGTCCCGGCCAGATAGCCAAACATGTTTTGTATAGCCATATATGGCCGATGTTGCCCCGATGGGTGGCCGGACGATCGCTAGGCTATCGAATTCAACTGCAATATTGCACAGCCAGTTCTCTTGTTGTTTCAGTCACTCTCTTTGTTATGGCATAGTGTATCCTTTTCTACGCGACATGACGTTTGCTTTGAGTGAAGTGTACCTGTTGCTTTATTCTGTGTTTTGCGATCAGCTGTATTTGACGTTAGATTACGTAAAAATTACTACTTTTGACATTCTAGTTCTTGAATAATTTATTATCAAGACTTATTCTAGACTCAAATTGTATACAATTTCACGCCTATTTAAGTAAGGTCGAATCCACAATCTCTTCTTTTTCTGTTTTTGACGTGATAACGGGTATGTTCCGATATACACTGCAACCACTGTACAGAGTACCGTCAATTTAGTATACTGTGAAACCGTTTCTCTATAGCCAGCTATACTGGTTACAATTTAAAACGGAACGCAGTCCAGTATACTAGTCAGCTTCGTTTTTCGACACAGTTTTCAAATGAGTGCATCAAAGTTTTTCAATTCAACAAGAAAAACTATTATTGGAGTATTATCGCATTAAAAAATCTATATTAATATTAACTGTCAATTGAATTAATACTACAAAGAAAGTAAGTTAGAATTTTAAATGTTTGTTATTAAACTGTAAGTTATATCAGCCGTTAGGCATTCAAGTGGTTTTGATTGATCACGTGATCAAAGCACTGCGAGAACCTTACCTCGAAAACGCCAGTGCTCGCAGTAGAAGTATAGCGGGGATTTGTGACGTCATATATTTCCCTAGGACGCTGCGGCTGTATACTGGCAGTTCATAGCGGAACGAATTTTTGAACAGTGGGAGCACTATACAGTACTCGCAGTGTATATGGGAACATGCCCAACGTCTTTAAAATCGTTTCAGTCGGGTGACATGTTCAGAAACTTGTGTCACACCAAAACCTCACGAGCGCGATCGCAGGTATAACGAGAGAGAGACGGACCGATCTCCCGT
This sequence comes from Pieris melete, assembly GCA_963693345.1. NCBI lineage: Eukaryota > Metazoa > Arthropoda > Insecta > Lepidoptera > Pieridae > Pieris > Pieris melete. The sequence continues at coordinate 65,640 of CAVNZK010000132.1, read as the reverse complement.
CTCATCTCACTCTAGCGGCATACAAACGAATGGAGATTTTCTCGTGCGGTTAAGTTTTGTAAGAAAAATGTATATCATAGTCGAATAAGTAAACTTGTCATTTTACACCCGAAATTTATCATCAAAAGTGTGAATAAAACAATAGATGTAATTTAAAATTTGGAAAAATTGTTATCTTCATTAATTCCTTACTTCCCAAAAACTTATATCACCAATAAGACGTTATCACGTAATCATCTCGATCGTAAACCTACTTTACAAACAACCAATTTTTTTTTTTTTAAAACAATATAAGCTGCTGCGACAAGTGTGATTTCGTCAGCCATTGTTGCCGGTTTGTGTAGCCCGTTTAGGAGTCTACATCATGGGCCATACAATTGCAACACCTTGCCCAGCCATAGATTGTTCGGCCATCAGCTGCATTAAAATATTTTTGTAATGGCCGGGCAATTAGTGGCCAACAGTGCAGCCATCAATTGCAGCAAAACATGTCCCGTTTAGACGCGCCATTAGGTATAAAATTTGATGGTATTGGTATTTAATTATACAAACACTTTATTATAAAATTTATCTAGGTGATATTTACATTGCACAAAATTTTTCAGCACATGGAAACTTGATTGATATTTGTATTTTGTTTCTTTTTCACAAGACTGCTTTACCGTGTTTACATATACTACATATTCGTTTACAAAAGTACTCTGTAATCTTTGTATTTGCTATCAAAAGATAATTGTCAAAATGACAAATGTGAAAAAATTACAAAAGTAACTATGTGATTAGCGCCACTTAGCACTAGACACTAGTGGTAGTGTATATGAAAACCATTTAAACACAATAATTAGTTAAACCTTTAGAAAATGTTAATTCAAAAGGTTCGGCCGCTGTTTACGGCTATTTTAAGATCTTCCTTTCAAGAGGATTTCAAATATTTATCACGCTCTAGGTTGGTATGTAGTCTTTTATAATTATAACGCGTTAAACTCCTAAAAACAACGACAACCAGCACTTGTTCTATATACCATTTTTTAACAAGGAAGTCGTTCCTACTTCTATCACAAATTTGCTTCATATACTAAAGAAAGTAAGTGCTTGTCCTTCTTTCAGCATAGTTTACCATAAAGCAGCATATGAAGGTGATGGCAAGACAACAGTGCGTATTATCAATCAGGATCCCGATCTCGGACTTATTATAGACTCATACGGCACAGTAAGTGATTAGGTACATTTAAAACTTTATTCCGCCCTAGATGAATAACCTGCATGCTGGAAATAAAATTACAATTGTAGATGTCTATGAATAGCCCAAAGCAATTTAATAGTATAGGTAATAGTGAGTATCGTTTCTTGTATTTAGTATTAAGTAATAATATGTCTAGTATTAATGTATCAGCCCCCTCCGACTCGTTAAATAAAATATACGTGAATCATCCTAGTTTATTGTTAAGTAATCAATATTCTAAAATACCTTTTTTGCGAACGAGAGGTAACACTAAACTAAATTTTTAAAAAGCTGACTATGTGTCTATTATAGGGGATCTGAAAACCATGGATTGGAATGACAGCCTACGCGCTCATAATGATGTTAATGATATGGTATCTGAGTTCTACAAAATCCTTAACACCATGTATATTATGTTTTAATTGTATTTTTTAAATTTTAAATTTCTATTTTTTGTTTGTGAAACTTGTGTTTACGTTAATTGTCACACATTTTAGATGTAAGTTTTTGTAAAATAATTAGCAGATTAAGTATGGTGTGTGATGTCGTAAGCCTAATAAATAAATAAAAAAAATAAAATAAAGTTAATAACCATGTTTAGATTCTTGCACTGCTGCTCTACCAAATAATAAATTCAAATAACACAAACACTGACATAATACACTAAAATATTATAGCATTTTAATTTCAGTTTGGCTTTCGACTCAACAATGGTCTTACTGTGCTGGGACCTATGGCTATATTTCCAAGGTAGGTTATAACTTATTTAATATATTACAAAAATCTAAATTCTAGTGATGATGCTGCTGGCGTCTAAAAAAGGTATAGTCCTTGACATTCTTTAAGGAATTTCTAATTAGTGCCATTCTAAAATGGGATATTATTAAAATATTTAGCATAACATTGGATGGGCACAGAAACCATAGATTATGATTGAGATTTCTCATTAAATACTACTTTTTTTTTTAATATAGAGCACATAGTGCAATCAGTCTTCTGTCTATGAGCAGATGAGTTGTAGGATGATTTGCGGGTGGAGATATTCCTCATTAGGAATATCTACCATAATAATATTAGCTCAGTCAATGCTGCTGCGCTCCAGGGTTCTTCTTCTTTTGAGATGGTTTATATACTCCGGTAGGGTGAGTTGAACAACTAGATGGTTAGGATGATTTTCCAGTCTAGTCTTGTACTTCTGAGCATATACTTTTATTTCCTCCTTGACTGTAGGTATGCATAGGTGTTCATGTACTTCAGCGTTTCTTATGAACCAAGGCGAGTTGCTTATTTGTTTAAGGATGTAGTTTTGTGTTCTTTGAATTTTAGTTTTGTTAGAGTCACATGTAGCTCCCCACAATTGTATCCCGTAGGTCCACACGGGTTTTATAACTGAATTGTAGATAAGGTGTTTGTTGTCGATGGACAATTTCGAGTTTCTACCCAGTAACCAGTACAGCCTCTTATATTTAATGTTGATCTCACGCCGTTTTGTTTCGATGTGTTTTTGCCATGTCAATCTACGATCCAAGTACAGTCCAAGATATTTAACTGTGTCACTCTGAGGCAGTTCCTTTCCTCCTAGGTTTACAGGGGGGCATGTCTTTCTTCGCAGTGTGAATGTCACTTGATTTGCTAGTGTTCACCCTAATTCTCCACCTATCGAACCAGTTGCTTAATTCATTTAGGCTTCGCTGCAGCGTTAACGTGGCTTCTTCGGGTTGTTTACTCGAAGCTAGGATTGCTGTATCGTCTGCATAGGTTGCAATGTTGACTTCAGAGGTACGCGGTAGATCTGAGGTAAATATGGTGTACAGCACTGGGCCAAGTACAGAGCCTTGAGGTACCCCTGCAAGTATATCATGAAAACCTGATGTACAATCCATCTCTTTCACTTGGAATATTCTTTCGGTGATATAAGACTCTAGGATTCCATAGAAGGTATGAGGCAGAAGTGACTTGATCTTGCATAAGAGCCCCTTGTGCCATACCCGATCGAATGCTTGTTGAACGTCCAGAAAAGCTGAGGAGCAGTACTCTTTCAGCTCAGGGCTATTGCTTATGAATTTACACACCCTGTGAGTATGTTCGATAGTGCCGCGATGTGCTCTAAACCCGAATTGGTGATCTGGAATTATATAATTTTCATGCATAGCTTGCGAGAGCCGCCGTAGTAGTACCTTCTCCAGTACTTTAGAGACGATCGGGAGAAGACTCATAGGTCGCTAGACGTCATGTGGAGATTTCCCGGGCTTATGGACCATATTCACCTGAGAGACCTTCCATAGTGCTGGAAAGTATCCAACACTTATAATCCGATTGAATAGGGTCGTCAAGTTAGTTATAGCCTTACGAGGTAATTCGAAGAGAACTAATTTGTCAATGAGGTCAAAACCTGGTGCCTTCCTATTCTCCATTTGTTGTATGGTTCTTTGTGTTACTATCTTCAAGGGAAAATGCAATTGGAAATCCTGCTGGAGAATGTCATCTATTTCTGCGTCATCCGACCCAGGAGTGGCTTCATTTGGAACAAATACTTTAGCCAGATGGTTAGCAAAAGCATTTGCTTTTTCTAGTTTAGATCTAGCCCACTTGTTTCTAAATAGCCTTATAGGTGGTTTAGGGTTTGTGGGTTGATTCAGATTTTTGCATGCCTTCCAGAGAGAGTAGTCGGTGTACATCAGGTTTTCCTCAATAGTAGCATCTAGATTTTCTTTTATAGCCTGCTTAAGATGTTTAGCGTAGATGTTTAGTGCTTCTTTTTTCATCGGGATGACGACTATTGTGCCACACTCTACGTAATCTTCTCTTCTCCAGGATCATGTCCTGAATTTCGTGGGGTACAGAGAGCTGTGTGGTCTTTTTCTGAGCCACTCCCTCAGAACTCCTCCAGCATGCATCCACCACTCTCGTAAATGACTACTAAATACTACTTATAGACATTTTTTTATTTTCTCATTACAGGACTGTCCTATCTTGGCAAATTCACAGTTCAAACAACATCACAGCTGATTCACTCACATTGTTCAGATTGCTTGAACCTAAAGTGGATCTTGTGGTATTTACTTTACTTTAGTTTTTTTTACTAGTTTATTTATTACACAGTAACAACTTTATGTTGTCAAACAAGAGGCATAAAATAATAATAATAGTATGTATTATTGACATTCTATATAGTAGCAGAGTAAGTCTAAATAACATGTTCATGTTTCTTCTAGTTCACATATTGCAATTACATAGCAGCTAGCAGAAACTTTAAAAATTACACATAACAAACAAAGTAAGCTCTTTATTTGTTTACAGATAATAGGACTTGAAACAAAAGACCGTAAAGTGTTAAACTCAGTGTTCCGAGCAAGTCGTGAAGCAAAACTGAATGTGGAGATTTTACCAACTGAACATGCCTGTGCAACCTTTAACTTTCTCAATGCGGAAAGCAGGTATATGCTTTAAATTAAACTAAATGAACTAATTGTCTATGACATTCCTGGCTCTGTTTCTTATTTGGCTTCTGTAGTTTAATTAAATGTTGCTTTTAGATACAAGATTTCTTGTAGATATCATTGTTAGTGAAGTCTTTTTTGTAATTAAAGTGTAATTTTTAAGTCTCACGAACAAGTGATTTATGATATTAAAATTGAGGAGTGATGATTCACATGCTTATTCGTTTTAATGTACGCCGTAATTTATCGTATAATATATATTAGTGTATAGACGTAATATATGTTAGTTTATCTGGGGTTAACACAAATTATGCCCAACAGGTCAATAGCGGGTGCTTTGATCCCACCGTTGCACATTGAAGTGAATGAAGACGACATGCTCAACAGCAAACTGCACTATGGAAACCTGTACAACCGTCGGGATGACTTATAGACAAATTGTATTTCTCTCTAAGTATATGAAAGTTTTAGCTTAGTTTGAGATTTAATTATTAAAATTTAGGTAATTGTATTAAATTAATATGTAAATATAGTTTGCTGCAACCGATTTGTCTATTTATTTCAAGTCGTAAATTTTACTTCATTTGCCGTAGCCGAATAGATTATTACTATTAATAGTATCTTAGTAATATGAATTTAGAAGAAATTTACGTGACCTTGCGAGGAGCCTGCGGCGGCGGAACTATAAGCTTTTCGGTTATTCTGAAATGGTTCAAAGCCTGTAAGATTATCGACGGTAGAATAATAAATGAGGAACTATTCGCAAAATCCTACGAACGACTTTGTCCAAATCGAGAAGGTTTATCATTTATCCAATTTATACAACTAGCCGGAATTTTGATGAGAGAATCGAGGCAAGACGTTGAAGTGTTTTGTAATTTATTTACAAGTGTTAGAGATGAGATTGTAGAAGAAATAAGAAGAAATCAACTTTAGCAACTGTTAGAGATGAGATTGTAGAAGAAATCAACTTTAGCAATTGGCTGTTTAGTTCCTCCAATTAGCTACTTATTTGAGTGAGAATAAACATGCGATCTAATTTATATGCTGTAATTTTTTTTTAAGTTTCATTCGTTTAGGCCTCGCAAACTATAATAATACGCCAAGAACTCCCTTTATGGGCGGTGATTAAAAAGTTTAAAGATGCATTAATGGAGTATTTCTCGTGTTCGATTTAAATCAAAAACGAAAATAATATATATATTATTATTATTTTCATTTAATCTATATTTATGGTCAAGGGTTTGTAATAATAAAGCGATTATAACGTATTTATAATGATAATAACGTTTTTAATACAACCTAAAATACAATAATTACTTATATACTAAAATCACAGCTTAAATTTCTTGAAAAATCTTATTAATAAATTAATATTTCTCTAGCTTCACGCGGCCTTCTTCCTGTGTTCAAAACAATTTCCTTTGCGTAGTCTTTGAAAAGTAAGTATTAAGGGTAAAATAACCAATCAAGACTAAGTGCACTGGTATTTCATTTCTTTTAGTCAAATCGTTTTCTTAAATCGGCGATGGGTTACGCCGCCTCGTTGGGTGCCTGCTGTTGTAGTAACTCCCAATAGAGGCCTCTCTTCTTCACTAAGTCGTCATGGGAACCGCTCTCTGCCACGACCCCTGCAACCACCGAATCGTTTTTAACTAGTTTCTTATGGAATCGAAACGAACCGTGTCACTCATTGAAATGGATGGTAATAAATTAAATTAGTCTAAAAGTTAAGAAGTAATTTAAAATGTTTAGAATACCTTTATCAAGCACGCAGATGATGTCCGCATGCCTGACGGTGGCGAGTCTGTGAGCGATGATGAGGGTGGTCCTACCGACGGACGCCGTCTCCAGAGCTTCTTGGACCACCTAAGAGTAATAGGAATTGATATTATCAGGACCTTTTTGATCATTAAAAATCTCGTTAGATTATAATAAAGACAAAATATATAGGATAAGCCCACCTTCTCACTGGCGGCGTCCAAGGCCGAAGTGGCCTCGTCCAGCAGCAACACCCTGGGGTCTCTGAGAAGAGCCCTGGCGATGGCCACGCGCTGCTTCTGGCCTCCGGACAGGGCGGAGCTGCCCGACTCTAGGACTGTGTCGTAACCCTGCGTGTGAAAGAGCAATAATGAGACCTTACCAGATCTATACTACTCGGTAAAGTGCGCATCACGCTCGTGGAGTGTTAACTAACCAGTGGTAAAGAAGAGACGAATCCGTGCACGTTGGCCTTCGTCGCCGCCGAGATGACCTCGTGCATGGTCACCTGTCTGCCGTTGTCTCCGTACGCGATATTCTCTCTGATGCTCCTCTCGAACATCACGGGCTCTTGCTGCACCAGACCGAGTTGCGACCGAAGACGCTTCAGGGATATCTTTGACTTTATGTTGCGATTGTCTAGGCTCTATAACAAAATAAATTTTATTCTCTGACCTTAGATAACGCACAGGTAACCAAGACTAAATACAATTTTAAACGATAACTCACCACAGTCCCACTCTCGGGGTCATAATTCCTCATAATGAGATGCATGATGGTACTCTTTCCGCAGCCGGAGGGTCCCACGAGGGCAACGGTCCGTCCCGCGGGGATCGACAGTTCGAGGCCCCGAAGAACTGGTTGCTGGGGCCTCGTGGGGTACTCGAAATGAACGTTCGATAAGGTAATGTTGCCAGTGGAGACCTGTGGTTAATTATTTTCATATTGACAATTATATTTTGTTATAATAAATATATAGCGTAATATACGAAAGTCGTTTTTTTAAACAAACGTCAAACATAGAATTAGTGTAGACGAGTTATATTAATAAAATACGCATCAAATTGTAAACTTCCTTCTTCAGGTTTTCTAAGATTGCTAAAATGTATCTTTACCGAAAGGGCCAGTTGTTCTGGCTTCTTCATAAAACTACTCACCCAGTCCTCGTCATCACGCTCATTATACTCGCTAATCACCCGCGGAGTCCTCTGCAGAGCCCTCACCACTCTGGCTCCAGCCCTCTGGGCTCCCGCAAAGTTGGGGGCGAAAGACAGGGCTTCTGCCAACATCCACGCGCCGTAGATTAGGGCTTCCGAGACTCTGCGAAGAATATTATGGAATGAGTTACAGTTATAGATTAAATTAATATTGATAATCATTTCTCTCCATACTATACACTCACAGTATGACGTATTCGTACTTCAGCCCCTCTCTTGCGATCAAGTACCCTCCACTGGCCAAGGAAAGGGCGTATCCCATGGTGGGGGCGCACAGGCACAGTCCGTAGACAAGGCCCCGGATGCCGCGGCTTACTCCGGCGCGAGCCTCGGCTTCGTCTAGGGCTCGAAGGTACTTCGACAGAAGCGTTCGCTCCACACCTGAGTCATTGCATATAATATATTAGTCATCGTTCGCTTAAGAAGAGACAAACATTAAAGCGAAAGCTCACCCAAGCTGTGCACAGTTCTGACGTTAAGCACGGCCTCCGTGGCCATTCGAGACGCCTCCTCCATCGCTTCTTGCTCTTTGACCTCCGACCTCTTGTTCACCCAACCCTCGATGCAGATGCCACCTAAGACCTGGAACGTGCGACGAGTTATCAGAAAGAGTAATTAGTCCGTCATATTACTTCCTTGAGTCGGTCTCTCATCGAGCACTCCTACCATTAAATTGTGCATATAAACGTCGAATACTCACACAGGGCACACTCAGCAGGCTGATGAGCGTCATTTTCCAGGAATAGAACATGGCGACTCCGACTCCCAGCACCATCGTGCTCACGCCTTGCAGCATTGTGCCCAGGCGAGTCCCTGTACGAGATGGAATTGAGTATTTTCGATACCTATGATAAGGAATGTATGAAAATAGGTAAAAAGAGTTACCCGTAGCGCCCTGAACGGCTGCGCAGTCGGTGGCCAGTCGAGCGCACAATGCCCCCACGGAGTTCGTCGGCGAGTCGAACCAGCCTTGCTCCTATTGGACGAATTATCTTTAATGTAATAAAGAAAAAAAAAGTAGAAATAATAATAGCTACGGAAGGAGACTCGCCTGCTGCAAGTAATTAGCGAACATGGTAACCCTGAGTCTGTTCGTCAGCCTAGCTCCAGCGAGACCGAACAGCCAGGTCTGAAGGAACGTAACCAGACCGCTGACGGCCGCCACTATGGCGAACAGGCCGGCGTACAGCTGCGACTGCCGCAGAATCTCTTCAGGATCGGGCCACGAGAACATCTGGAATCGAGTACCGTATATGTAATTTTTTTGAATAATTATGATTATGATAAGGGAGAAAGTTCAAAAACTTATTGGCTTTTTGGCGACTGGACAGCACTTTTAGTGTTCGACCCTCACCCCATATAGCTTGGACAGCAGTAAGGCGAAGACTGGCATCGTGGCTCCGATGACCAAGGAGGCGACTCCTCCCGTCAGAAGAAGAGGCCACTCTTCATAGTTTAGTTTAAGCAGTTCCCAACTGGACACCTGCCCACTGGTCTCCTCGGCCTCTTCTGTTGACTCCTGATTAGAGAAAAGCGTGTATTGTTTTTAAACTATTTCACTATATTCTAGCGCAGAGAAGTCAAGGAATTTAAATTTATTATTTTCAGGTAAAATAGCAGTAAACAAATATTATATATAATACATATAATTATTTATTTATCGTAGTAAAATACTCACTTGAGGCGGAATAAGATCTGGCGGAGGATGCAATGACGTCACCGAAGCGACTCTGCGACTACCACGGGAGAAACTCTCGCGCATAAACGACTCTGAATTTCAAATTATTTTACATTAGATACCAAATTACTACTATTTTTTTAGTTTGGAAATGGTAAAAAAATAATTAATTCGTTAACAATATTTTTATTAAATATGAGGATGGAGGAGGAAACGGGACGTAACTGTAACAAAATATCTCGTAAACCTCACCTCTATGTGATCGTACGCTGCTATTCCTTCTCACTCTCACCATCTTCTCTTCTACGACATCGTCGTCTACGTTCTCTTCTTGCATACTTTCCACGCTTCTAAAATTAGTTTTTCATATAAGACTTAGTCATTTCTAAGTTAAAGAAGAATTGAATGCGAAACTAGAAACTAGTATTAACAAAGAGAACAGCAACAAATTGCCTAGCCTTTTAAAAATGTAAAAAGCTTAAGCTTTTACTCGTAAACATATTTATATATAAATCTTTCTTTTTCTGTTATATTTGTTTACAGAAACTATATTGTTTGAATATATTTGTTTGCATCGACATTTACAACACAAATTAATACAAATAAACATTAATTAATAATAATAAATAGAAGTAATTTAACAAATAACACACACAATACACGCCAAACGTTTCTTAAACGCAAGGCAATGTAACTGACTAATTAGCTCGCCTCCCGTCTAGTCACCCGACTAGTAGGTAATGTTTTTGCTTTTTGGTGTAATTACATTAATATGGAGATGTTGGTGTAGGACTTCATACAAGAGAACATAGAAATAGTATTTCCACAAATGTTGGCTGCCAAGTAATTATAATTTATACACAATAAACTTTGATGCTGGGTTAATCGAATCTGGGCAAAACTACTATGGTATATAATAAGCAAAGAAATATGCACTGCTCTATTTGGGTGTAACGGGAGATCGTCTCTATGCCTCATTCCCCCTTACCCCACTGACCTGTGAGTCATGTCATCCTGCACCAGTTTCCAGTAGGCCCCCTTCTTATCCAGAAGTTCATGATGGGAGCCAGCTTCGAGAACTGAGCCTTGTTCGATGTACACAATGCGGGACGCGTTAACTATTGTCGATAACCTGTTAAAATCATTATTTATACTTTTATATGAGACGTTGCCTTCGAGCCAATGTATATTACAAAAAAACAAGAATGTATAATACCTGTGTGAGACAACAAGCGTGGTCCGTCCTCGGCTCGCAGCATCCAATGCTAATTGGACCTAGAATATTGTTTTTGTTGATTAATATAAAGTCAGAATTTACACAGATTTCTAAATACACGAATATGAAGAAAGAGCTGTCACCTGTCTCTCCGAAGCTGGGTCCAAAGCAGAGGTAGGCTCGTCCAAGAGCAGTAGCGCCGGCTTCCGGATGAGAGCTCGAGCGATGGCCACGCGCTGCTTCTGCCCTCCCGACAACTGCGCCCCGCCCTCGCCTAGTCGCGTGTCGTAGCCCTGAAGAAGAATTGTCACTTTGAATACTTTTTCTGTGACATGTCAATTAGGGCAAGCGTACACGAGAAATAAAAAAATAAATTAAATTATTTCATGCTGGAAATTGCCACAAACACAGATTTTGTCTCTTTATGGAGCTACGTATTAAACTGATACATACACTGGCCAACTTCGTAATAAATTGATGCGCGTGCGCAGTTTTAGCAGCGGCGACGATGTCCTCCTCGGTAGCGCCCTCTACGCCTAGCGTTATATTGTCTCTGATAGTGCCACTGAACAGGACGGGCTCTTGGCCCACGATGCCTAAAACATGTAACATTATTACAATATAAGCTACCATAGCTCAGAAAGAATGTCTAAATTTAACTTTTAAGGCCCCTCACCGATGCTGCTCCGGAAGTGATGCAAGTTCAGCTCCTTCAGCCTGTGGCCATCCACCGTGACGGTCCCACTTTCCGGCTCGTAAGCCCGTTGCAAGAGTTGCAGCAAAGTGGACTTGCCGCACCCCGAACCTCCCACGAGAGCCACCGTCTCCCCGGGATTAATTGTCAGAGATAACCCTCGGAGGACCTGAGGAATAGGAAAGTTATTTAAATACGGAAAGAGGAATAATATATTACACAATATGAACGAAAGGTTGAAATACCAAAAAGGGCCGAATATATAACGAATACTAACCTTGACATCCGGTCGCGAAGGATAATTAAAATACAAATTATCAAAAGAAATATTTCCTTTGATAGAATCGGGCTTGATCCCGGTCTCGAGTAAAGGGTCAATGCTCGAGTTGCGCTCGAGCAGTGCGAACAAGGACTTGGCCGCGCCACGCGCTGTTGAGAATATTTCCAGGTGCGTCGTGCACATCGCTGTGTTTTGGGCAGCCATGAAACAGCAGAAGAGAACCTGCGATTGAAATGGTCTTTTCATCAACACGGCTTCTATAAGGTGGATTAAAGTTAGTCCCTTATTAGTAAAAATAATAGCTACCATGGTAACAAATACTGCAGTCTACGTTTTATAACAAATTCCTGTGATAAAATACTCGGCTTTATTTATTCGGAAAATTATAAATAAAAAGTATACGATATTTTAATGATTGAACTCACAGTGACCATAACCCCGGGGTGGTAGATCCTCTCATCATCGGGCACGCCCATGTCCCTCACGCAGAGGACGGTTCCGTACGCAAAGACTATGGAGTTGAGGACGTAGGTGAGCAGCCAGCTGAGGCCAGAGCCCGCTCCGGTCCAGAGGCATCGCTTGTGGGTGGATGCACTCGCAAAGTGCAGGGCTGACTTGTAGCTAAAGCGATTTGAATAAATAATGTAAGGTGGTATAGCGTAACGAAAGGCCTTTTTTCTGTTTCGGTATATGATAAGTTTTACTACATAAATAGCGTTAGTAAGCAACTTTCAGAACTTGAAATGACACAAGCACTGTTAAAAATCCAATGCAATATCCAATGTTAAAAAAAGCATAAACCAAACACAACCATACGTTAACCATAATTAAAATTGTGTCTACTCAAAAAGGAAGCGTTTAGAGTTATTACAATAATTAAATATTAATTACAATAGAGAATAAACTAATCTAATAAGCTAATTAATCAATAAGTAAGTAAATAAATATTAGTTAAGTATTTCCTTAATTACCTATCCACCTCCTTGGTCTCTCCAGCATAAGCCCTGACAGTGCGAATGGCGGCCAAAGCCTGTTCCACCAAACGACCCGCTGTCCCGTACGAGGTCACTTCTTCTGACGTATACTTCGTCTGGTACTGGGAAAATACTCTCAATTTAAATATTAGTTCCACAAATCCTAAATCCAACTTAAACGATCCAAGTACCTTAGCAGCCTGCGAGACAATGACCAAAGCGACGGGCACCACACACAGCCCGGCCAGAGTGAGCTGCCATCCGTACAGCATGGCCACCATCCCGGCGGATATCACACTCCCACCCAGGTACGACACCATTACCACCTGCTGCCCCACACCTGCTTTTAGCTTGTCCGTGTCTCTGTAAACGGTTGAAATAAGTACTTTTACTTTTTGAAAGAGTCGATTAAGTTTAATTGGCTTATTAGCACAAAAAACATTTACACTCACTCTGTTATTGTTGTAGCAAAATTCATAGTTGTGTTTAAGTCGAAGAAGGCAGTTTCTTGACTCAAAACCGCGCGTAAGAGTCGCCATCGTAGTCGGGCTATCTGTAATTAAACAATAGATTAGTTCAAAAAAAACGCTAGTAAGCATTGAATCAATATTTTGGCAAGTCTTTAATTTTTGTGTGTGGTTCCCGTTATTTAACCAATATTTTAGTAGTACCAGTACTAAGAAATTTCTTCATGTTGTAGGAAATAGGAAATTTTTACCATCCTCGCAGCGGCCCAATTCGCCAAAGTCACGGCAGCCGTAGCAAGACACATTTGCACTAGCATAATGGCAACACTGGCCAACGCAAACGAAATCGAGTCGTCCACCAATGCATCCATGTGTTCATTCTTGTCAGTGTCATTTCTGAAACATTCATACAATTACAGCAATAATAAGCTTACTCGCAAGCTGCAAACATGGCGACAACAAAGAGCATAAACGAATCTTGTAGAGAACTCATTTCCAGTTCAAATGATGCGATGATCCTTACAGAACCTTCGCCAGTTGAGGAGTGCATTTTGCACAGAGCATGCAGTGAGAAGGACAGATCATGAATTGCGTGAAATAAGGAAGTGCGCAAATTGTAGAAATAATAACGTATTACTTTTGGGTCTTATTTCTCTATCATATTATAACAACTCAAATATCCAAGATGTCAAAATAAACTATATCATATAATTGAGTGAAAAATACTAACACTTTTCTTCCTCCTCCAAAGAGCTGCAATATCAATGGCTCCGAGGGAGGGTCGTGTCCTTGGTCCCTCTGAATAAAAAGGGCGGTCAGCTCGCCGTAGATAAGCACCGCCCCAACTAGACCCACGGAGCACAGAAATCCACAAAGAGCGGAGGATATAGTTGCGATGATCTCTGGATATGTTGCATAGCGCCACTGGACAAATAATATTGTATTAGATAAAAAAGAAAATTAAGAACTAATACGTCAGGCGTGGCGGTATCGTTCTATGCCTTTAGCCTGCTCTAAGGCCGTATATGTATATTAGAGAAAAAGTTTTATTCTCATACCAATGGTGACCGGAAGCAAAAGTTTTTTTTAAACATACAAAAACATATTTTAGGTATATAAATCACCGATTACACAATAATTTCCACTAAGTGATCAATTACTCGTAATCAATACTTTACAAGTGTATATTAATTTATTCTACGCAGTCGTTTTTTACACGTGTTAATTAATTATTTTGTTATGAGCAAAACAAATCAATAAATCTAAATTAATATTGCTAGTGAATCAACGCCGACACGAGAAAATAATTGGTTCCGAGACATTGTAACTTATAATAGTGTATGATGTATTATATATATATCATACACTATCATAAAGCTTTTATATACATACAGAGATTACTCATTTCAAGTAGACAACTTCTAACACAGGGTTCGAAATCTAAACCAGGGTCACTGACATTTAAGGGGCAATCTCACGTACTACTCATGTTTACTTTTTTATTTCACTCAACAGGTTTTTTGCATCGAAGAAAGCTTCGGGTGACAATGATGTATGTTGAACAGTCAAAACTTAACGCTTTGAATAAATTATTTGATTGATAAGACGGTGGACTCTACATGTGTGCATCAAACGTGTTACAGGTAATTGCAATGACTAATTAAACGTATATGTAATGCAATTTAAACTGTTACATAATAATTACTTTATCCTGTTATAACAGTTTATTGGGAATCTCCAATGAGAATGAGATATAATTTATCAATTGACCCTATGACATCCACTATGCGTATCAATAATAAAAGGTGCCCGATATCGTTTTATCGTTCATTTCAGATAATTCTTTTAATTTATCCAATGAAACTGTGGATAAAATGATTGATGGAGGCTGACTAACTTACTGAAATAACCTATAAAGCAGTTTTAGTTAAGTAATTTCAGTTATGGGAGGAGGGGCCAAAGTGGAAAAACTTTAAAGCAAGCAAATCGTGGTCAATTCAGTTGTCAAACTGGTTGACCGTCGTAAGGGAATCCCGCGCTCTATTGCAATTTATTACTTTAAAACAAAAAATATATGTCTATTGATTCTTTCAATTTCCATTGATTATTTTACCGACCCAAATGTCGACCAATAGAATTGCACCATTCGACGTCACGTGGTACAACCTACATGGTATTATACTGATAATTTTTTGAAAATTTTCTCTGGTAGTTGCTTCAAGAAAAGTATTAAGTAGTTGTTTTATTCATTATGAAATTCTTATTTGTTAACTGTACATTTCGTCTCATGGTGCAATTCTATTGGCCGACATTTGGGTCGGAAAAATAATCCCCCGAATACCACATGAGCTTCAAAATTATCTGGCATTTCCCTCAAGGTTCCCTGCAAAAACAAATAAAGTCGTCAAGTTTTTCAGGTTAAAAAATCACGCGCGAAAACTTGACGACTTTATTTGTTTGCAACGAACCTATCGGGAAATACCCGATAATTTTGAAGCTCTTGTGGTATTATAAGTGATAATATTAAAGGCATTGATCGAAGAATCGCTTTTATATTTTTAGTTTATATTCTATAAACAAGTCAGTCGTTATTGAAAGTAAAACAAAAAGAAAGCGTCGTTAACTGACACAAATATTCACGTATTCGATCATAAAAGAATGAGACCTAGGGAAACTAGGTGAAAATCTTACATTGATTTTCTACTTCTGCGGCAATTTACAGTCTCGGTGGATTTCTCTCGTACTCCAACAATTTATAGCTTCCTGCTTGTAAAAACTCACATAAAAATAATATACGGCACGATAAACATATAAATTGGTTTATAAAAACCCGGTATATACTTATAACAGGAAAAAAACGTTGTCAGGTGGCCGAAGCGTTTAATCATTCATGAATCATAGATGCGGAGGTACATCGCGGTACCAATAGCGGTCTCGCATAGCTCATTTTCGTGGTGCATCAGCATCATTTGATTGGTGAGAAGGAGGTTACACGGGCTCTTATTATTAATTTAAAAGTACCTAACAATTATATTTAAAAAATGATTGTTTTTTTATTTTGAGCGGAAATCTAGTCAATTTTAAGTAATGATTTAGGTAATGTATTATTTAAAACAAATTGCTAATTGGCAGTTTTGTCTGTGGAGGCTAATACGTTATACACCGGACCTTATCTGGCAAGCTACGGCAATTTGTATTCAACAAAAACATATCACTTGTCATCTTGATAACATCCGTTACATTTAGTTTCATTACTTACTTGCTTTTATTTTTATCTTATACTTTATAAAGCGTACTTAGAATTAATACCGTTAACTACTATTGGTATTTAGCTCTCTTTAGTTCATAATAATACATACCCTTAAGGGTGTCATAAAAAAAAATATTCCGACACATACAGAATCCCAAGGCAGGTCGCCTTGGGATTCTGTAACTCACTTTCCGAACTCACACAGCGGTTTTCGCATCGGCGGTCGCTCTCAAATCAGTCGTGTAGTAGTCATTTTATGATTTGGCATTCTGATAAACAATAAACTACAAGCTCCCCACTTTTCAGAATGCCAAATCATAAAATGACTGCTTCACCACTGATTTGAGAGCGACCGCCGATGCGAAAACCGCTCTGTGAGTTCGAAAAGTGAGTTACAGAATCGCAGGCAGCATAGATAGATAATATCTAATCGAGGTAAATTATAACTACTAGGTCAATAAAACCTTTTAGCGTTCGAAACAAGTAGGCAATATCACACAATCACCCATTCACACATCTATTTTATATTATATCATCGTCAGCGATATCATGTCATGCGGATACCAATAAAAATTTAAATAATATTTTACGATCATTTGTTAAGCGATTTGTGATATTTGCAATGTAGCGACCCAACCTGTTGGTGGGACTATTTATTACACACATATTATTCACTATATTTAAAGCTAATCTCAAGGCTGAAAATATTGCATCAATTTATCTTAGACCTCAGGAAGAGCAACAGTGTTGGCCTAGTCAGCGAGCGACCTCATCCCTGAGGTCGTAGATTCGATTCCCGGCTGTGCACCAATGGACTTTCTTTCTATGTGCGCATTTAACATTCGCTCGTACGGTGAAGGAAAACATCGTGAGGAAACCGACATGTCTTAGACCCAAACAGTCGACGGCGTGTGTCAGACACTGGAGGCTGATCACCTACTTGCCTATTAGATTGAAAAATGATCATGAAACAAATTCAGAAATCTGAGGCCCAGACCTAAAGTGGTTGTAGCGCCACTGATTTTTTTTTCAGGAAGAGCGACAGTGAACAAAAGTAGGCTTTTCTATTTTATGCATATGAAGTCAGGCTTACATACATTTTGTCTATTTATTTCTTGCCATTTCTTGTATTTATAAGATTTCACTAAGAAATAAAAGCAAACATGTAAAGCTGATACGCGAGTGTTATATTATCTCTGCAGCGTGTTTGTCTATGTTGTAACAACTGAACCATAAGAATAGCGATAAGAATTAAATTATGTATCAGCAATTTTTCTTTTGTTCAAATTGTAGGCGTTTTACACCTAATTAAAAATTAAACGAAGGCTAGGGTCGTAGCTTCGGTTCAATATCGTGAGAAAAATAAACAATAATATCTTTGCGGATTTTAACTAGCTTTAATAAATTGTTAACGCTAATAAACTTCCTGAAAAGCCGTTTCCGTAACCACTCGTTAATCGGTTAAGTTGTTTTTTACGTCTATCCAAACAAAGAGTTTTTATTTGGGATTATTTCGATTCACGGTAACTTTATTTGTTTGAGTATCAAGTTGCCCAAGGAGCGAAAAATGTGTCGTAAATGTGACGCAGCTCGGTGAGGTTGTATGACTAAGGGCGTTTGATGAATGCGAAGGTAAGCTTAGGGGTTCGGGACTTTACTTTTGCCAGCAACGCCTTTCTAACAGGAAATGTCTTTTTCATAACTGGGCAAGGAAACAGAAAATAAACTCATACAATTCTCTGTAATGTGTTTTCCTTATACTTTTAACCACTCTCTCTACACCCTACTCTTAAATATTATTAGATTAAATAACAATTGAAGGGACAACCGCTCAAAAGTTTTAAAGAAATTGGAAGATTTGGAACTTAAAAGTGCTAAAAATTTATTGTTTTATTTGATTGCATTTATAATCTTTTCATTATAAAGTATTAACTGTTTTACATTTTTAAAGGTAGAAATTGTAGATGCTATTTTTTAATGCCCCGAAGTGCTTATTCAAGCATTGCACGTAATGTCGCGGTTAAATGTTAGCTTTTATGTATAATTTGTATAAGTATCGTGCAATTGAACCACTTATAGGTATTTTTATAAGGAAAATGTTTCTATACATAACTTAATTTTACTCATGGCAGGAAAATTATTGGGTTTTCGACCTATATGGTTAAGTGCGTGTATTCGCAGCCTTATCTTGGTTAAATGAAAAATATTTTTCTTCAGGCTCCTTAGTACGCGACTGGTCTACTAAAATGAGGTGAAATTAGAGTATTTTTTTAGCAATGTTCTTAGGAATTAGTTTACTGTTTTAACTAAGCGCAACTAACCTAAAAGTACAAATAACAGTTATCTGATATAACATTCATGGAACTGTCACTATGCAGCTTTAATCTTTAATTATTTTAACTTTATTCATTCGACTTTTGTTTCTTAACAATAGAATCTTGAATTTACGCGTTTTTAATCCCGTAAAGTGCTTATTTGACATTTACACAGATTGACATTTGAATAATAATTGTGTCAAAATTGACCTTAGTAGGTTGTTGACCTTACTCAAATATAATTTTAAAAATAATGATCGTATTAGATAATGCTTACGTCAATAATTTCGTGTTGTTTCGTTTAAGACATAAATTAATTTACGCAGTTGGATGAATTGTAGGAGAGATAATGGTTTTATCCTATTTTGGGCAGCGACCATTTAATTCATACATTGATAGCTACTTAATAATAATAATAAAGCCCGTTTAATTTCCAATAATTTCCAATCATGACAAAAAAATAATAATATATACAACACACAGCTTAGATTTTTCACATTATTTTTATCTTGGTTATAAATATGTTGGTCCTATATATCCTATAGACTAGCTACCTCCAGTACCGCGTCGAGCGGAACCCCTTCACGGGTAAAGGCAACCTTTTCCAACTGGCTCTATGGATTTCTTTCTCCATTCGCTTACTGCTACCGTTTCTACGTATAATTCCTGTATTCACCTTTTTTTTTATCCGCCTTCTTCTCCTTCTGCCCCTTCTTGGTCCTTTCCATACAGCTGTCTTTAAGTCCACCTTTTATCTGTATATCTTGCTATATGCCCCACCCATCGCCACTTCTGTTTAAGGCATAATGTAAGGCTTATAATATGATGTATTTTTTTTATTTTTAGTACGCTTGCCTTAGCGTTCTGACTTCTGGCATGCTACTAGTTTGGTTTTTATTTTTGTGTTGTAAATCCACGTTTGGCAGCCGTTATGTGAGAGTAGGTAAGATACAAGTGTCCAAGATAATTCTGCTGCTGCTACAACTTAATATCATAAGTATCCATCGAGATAAGTTTATTTAGCTAAGCAAATAATTGCTAATTTTATGTTATTATGTAAGCAAATAACTATGTTTTGCGAATCGCGTAAAGTGAATAACCTACGGAAAGAATATTTATTTTATTTTCTTTAAAAAAAGTCACACGCGTTACATGTTTTTATTATTTTTAATTTAAAGTGTAATTGAATAACCGTAACAGGTATTGATAAATTTTTATAAAATTAGAAGAACCCGACACAAGCTGGATCTCACCGCTCTTGCTTTTATTTTTCAACCCAGAACCTCCTCGCTAAGCGCACTCGGTGAACCGGTCGGGTTTTTTAAATTAAATTTTAATAGTAATAATACAAGATTAGTTTGTGTATGTGTTTATTGGCTTCAATTTATCATTTGATATGGAAAACTGGTTATTCTTTAGATTTTGTAAAGGTGCTTCGCTTGTCTTCTAATGTATAATTATTTAATACTAAATGATACAGTTACTAAATTGAAACATAACGATACACTTTTAAGATTGTTATTTATTAAACTTAACTTTTAAATATTTATATAACCTATCAAAACAATGTGTTTATATTTATATTTTAAACCGAACTAGAGTGTGCAGATTGAACCCGTAATACAAATAAATATTATTTTAAAATTACTCTAAATATGATACTAAATAAATAAAAAACAAAATACCAAATCAAAGAATCCGACATCGTCATTCTTCTTCACTCCCATCTCGTAGGCTTGACCTTTTTGGTTCACGTATCTTTTGCTCTGACCTTTCATTATAAAAAAAACACTATGTCACTGGAGTTTTCGCGCTGCCCACGGACATCGAATCGAGCGAGACGCGATGTTGGCTCAGCGCGCGATTTGCAACTGCCATGTTTACCGTTGAAGTGCGAATTATAACTTAGGGAAACCCCTCGGATGCGTAATTTTTTGAATATTTTATTTCTTTGACGTCGCAGCAGCCTTTGTTTTACTAATGCTTTTCCGTTGGTGTCGTAGTTCCTGAAATAAAATGTACACTCAATCGCCGAAACCACAGGTCGCGGAAATACTTAGTTTACGACTTATGATTCAAACCCTAAGAATAAAATAGTTACGGTCGTTCATCGCATATAGCTTTGGATATATTAAGGTTTTTTATGATTTTTTTTTCCATAAATATTGGACATAATGGATTATTATAAAAAACCTAAAAATAAAACTAAACTAAACTATAATTATTTTAATTAATTTACACAAGTAAGATTATTCTAACAAAACCTTTTAATTGCTCGTTATAATGACCTAATTCGTTCCAGGGTGCACCATAATGTGCTTTAAAAATGTCTCTAAATTAACAAACAAAAAACTGACCCACTAAAATGTTACTGAAATTCCCAAAACCATAAGATTTAAGTTAATTTCACTAAATAAAACATAATTGATAACACAGAACCATCTCTCATACACGATAATCACACATATTTTGAATTTTATTTCTACTCCTAGGTTAGAAAAAATATATTAATTATCAATTCTATATTGATCAATAACTTTAACCTATTAGCATTCCGTGAAACAGTTAAATACTTAAACTCGGAAGCCTGAGTCATTTTGGCGCAGTTTGACATTGGGTAAATACATATAATGTCGTATGGTATCGTTAAAAATGTCAACAGTTCCTATGTAATACCAAAGATAAATAACGGAGAGTTATAGTCAACCTTAATATGGATAGATAAATGTTAGAAATGTTACTATATTGTCTATTTTTAATTTAAAGAGACAGCAGATGTCGATCTCTCAGACCTCAAATCAACCTCTAAACTCAATTTATTTGATTAAAAGTTGTGACCTTTTTTAGATAATAGTCTCTTCACGTTTAGATATTGTCATTAAAAGCTGATATTAACAAATATTATATTATTATGCTCAGTATATGTACATTAAAATTTAAATATAGATAACATTAAAATATCGTATAATTTATTCCATCTACGGAGGACGGATTCTTAAAAATTCAAATACGTCACGTTGACGTCATGAGGTGATACTTTCAAATAATTCTCAGATTAGCAAGTATTATACTGATGTGTCGAAACCCTTATAGGTGGTGAAATACTAATACATACATAATATATACAATAATTTATATGTTAGATCATCCAATAGAGGAATATAATAGGGCATAATGCTGAATATACGTATATGATAGGCATATCGCAAATACCACTTCCGGAAGCTCTTATTTATTTACTTGTTGGTCAGCTAACAGGAGTTACTGCTGAGTAAAAGTCTTGCTTACGAGAACGTAAAAGTAATAAAGTACACTTTAAAAGCATGCATAATAATAAAGTAGACTTAAATATAAAATATTTAAAAGAAATCAAATTTAGTCTACTACATATATAAAAATAAGTCGGGTTTTCCTTCCTGACGCTATAACTCCAGAACGCATGAACCGACTTTCTAGGTTTTGCATTCGTTGGAAAGCTCTCGGGCTCCGTGAGGTTTATAGCAAAGAAAATTCAGGGAAAATTTCAACAGAAAAGCGGGATCACCAAACGAAATGTTACATAAAACGAAGCCATCTGGTGGCGAAACGGAGTTCGCCGAGTTTGCTAGTTACTTATAAAAAAGAAAAATAATTAAAAGTTTAACGTGCTAGTTTAATTTTGTAAGTTAAGAAGAAAACGACAAACTGAGACAAAGAAAGGGGATATGATATAAGTAGCTTATGTTCATTTACCTATCTACATCCACGCGGTATAAAAGAGATATAATAGTAAGGAGGTGAGAGTACACTTATAGTAAAATTATTTTACTCAGTAATTGTGGACAATCAATTTTGTTTTTAAAAGGAAAGTGAACTCTTATAACTCAAGCCGATTACGAAGTCGAGACATATTATGTCTGTACCTAAACGTACGTTTTAAGTTTATCACTTTTATAGGCGTTTACAGACAAGACCAGAGAAACGAGCAAGGCGCTATGTACATATATTTAGTATTCTTTCCAGTCTTAGGGTGTGTGTCCGAAGCAGTTCCATGAGCTGCACTATCTAGCAGCACACCCAAGTCTTTGTGGACATTTACTTCTTGCTACGGGTATTGGTTAATATTACTCGTATACAAAGATGACACAATATCTCTAATATATAAAATTCTCGTGTCACAGCTTTCGTTGCCATACTCCTCCGAAACGGCTTGACCGATTTTGATGAAATTTTTTGTGCTTACCCGGTATCTATGAGAATCGGCCAACATCTATTTTTCATCCCCCTAAATGTTAGGGGTAGTCCACCCATAAATTTTATTTTTTAGACAAAATTTTCTAATTTCTATTTTTTTATGATACAGCATTAAAAAATACATACAACCCCTAATTTTCACCCCTCTACGATCAACCCCTATTTTTTATTATAAATGATATACATGGCAAAACGACGTTTGCCCGGTCAGCTATCTAGTATTTTATATGTTTTGGCGGAGTTATAATATAGGTTAATTTTTAACAGATTTTAACTTATAAAGAAAGAAAAAGTTTGTAACGTAAATATCAAATTATAGAAGTTGATATAATTAAGGACTAGGCAACCGAGTTTATATCGTTCATTGCAAACAAATATAAACTCGCAGAAAATATTTTATTCGTCATCAACGGAATTATACCTTAAACTAAAAAAAATTTTTTACTATTCGTGTACAAATCTAACACTGGAACCAAATTTCCAAGAAAAACTTAATTTCTTTAGAAATTATTCAAAGATAGACTATGATTTATTAAGAAATATCTAATTGCAATTTAGCAATATTAATTAGAAATTTCTCGCATAATTTCATTGTTCTCAGGGCGGTGTCAGGAAGTTGATTTACATAATTAAACGGTGAGGAAGTGTTTTAAGGAAAATTTGTGACAATATTTTGTTTTCTAAGGACTACTGTCTAATCTGCATTAACTTACTGACGTTCATTGTGATATTTTAAAGATTAATTTCGTGGGCTGCACTTAGATTTTGTTTGCTTTTCTTAATCACCGGCCCTTAGGCTGCTGCCTCGAATTTCGCGGGCAGCGGGGCGGCGGCGGCTGCGGCGCGGGAGCGGGAGATTGCACCTCTCGTTACCCGCCCTCGCGCCGCTGCCACGCCGCTGTTTTCGAGAACCGGTCCATTTGATTTTACGCATAAGATCCTGCCGCTCCCGCGCCGCCGCTGCCGCCCCGCTGCCCGCAAAATTCGAGGCAGCAGCCTAAAGCCTTTTCTTATAAACAAACAAAGAAAAACATTAATAATTAATCGTTTTGTCAAATAAAAGTGGAAGAAAAAAGGTCAGTGATTTTTGATGTTAGTAGTCTTACGACATTATTAATAAGATTTCCTCTAAAAAGGGAAGGGAAATAATAATAATAAAATAATAATGTATTTTTATTTAGATTTCAAAGCATCTTTCAAAACACTAGCAGCAGCGCTGGCAGCGTTGACAGCTCCCTCCAAAAACTTTGGTCCCTCATCTGCCAACGTCTTCATGAAAACATCTACATTCTTCTGCTGCTCGGTAGCGAGTTTGCTTATGGCCGCTTGGAATTTTGACATCTCCACATTTTTAACGTCAGCAACATCGGAAAATAGCTTACGCGCCTTTTCTTCTGTTACTTTCACGCCGTCGATGATTTTGGCTATAAATTTTAAGAAAAAATATTGGAACAAACAATATATTATAACAGTTGCAATTTAATAGACAATACGTTTAACCAAGACAAGCGTGTATCAAACCTGGTATCACTTATCCATAAACTCCAACAATTACTAAAGAAATTCTTATTAAATAAATATATATGTATGTAGAATACTACATTTCTTTACATATTATTATTGCTTACAATCCTTCATCCATTTTATGAGATTATCAACACTGTTTTGACTGTCACTTTGTAATTTCTTAAAAGCGTCCTCCATCACAGAATAAAATTAGAAAAAACAATATTAAAAGGGTATAATAATTTCCTGAAATATGTTGGTTCGTTTTTTGTATTTGCGTTATAAAATTATTTAAAATCTAGTAGGAAATGTTGTTTACCTACATAAGTCAATATGAACTGTCATAGAAATCATTCTAAATCCAGAGACATCGAAGCATAGCATAGCATTATTAGCTGTGGTTCTTATAAATCTTAACTATCAAAATGACGGATCTGTTACAATGCGCACTGCGCAGCGCGGTATTTCAAAATTCATTTTGCATGTTCAATTGATTTTCCTTTTGAATAAAATTGCGTTCATTTTCCAAATACTACATATATCTAAACTCTTGAACTTTCATCCCATTACCTATAAAAATGTGTTCATAAAAATTTTGTCTGTATGAAATGAAAGAAAGAAAGAAAGAAAAAACTTTATTATACATAATATACAAGATATTTAGATTAAGTAAAGTGCACTGGCCCCCACACTAGGGTTCCCAGTGTTGTGAGCAGCCAGTATCTTCCTTTTGACAAGTAAACAGTACTTTAAAAATTATATTAATGAAAACTTTAAACTATTTTTGCACAGTAAGAATATTTTCAGTATCAGAATAGGACAGGTTAACAAGATATTGTTTGAGATGTTTAGTAAATGTATGTAATGTGATTTTTGAAATATTGGTGATAATTTTGTTTTTAATGAAGTGGTGCCTGGTGGCCTCGGAAGGAGAAAAAGCGTTGGGCGAAGAAAGTGCGAGTTTTGGGCTGCTTATATTATATGGGTTTGCGTTTTGTTTGATGCGGTGCGGTGGGTGTTTGTTTGCAAAAAACTCTGCATATTGCTATTAAGTATAATTGTCTCACAGTTAAAAGTTTTGTTTCATTGTACAATTTTGAAGTTGAGTAGCGGAAAGGTCTCTTATATGATATCTTAAGAATGACACGTTGGGTGCGCTAAATTTTCAGCATTGAAGACAATGCCGCTCCACCCCAAACCGATATGCAGTAAGATAATATCGACTGGCATAATGCAGTATATACCACCATTACAACAATGTTTCAAGTTCAGCAAATATCTGTATTGGTATGTTATTTAAAGCTGTCGGCTTCAACACATTTACACTTTGTGCTTGTGTAGTGTCTGTGAATAAGCGCGAGGCGTGATGTCAAACACATAATGAAATGACTGAAATACATAATGAAAAGACTGTCCGTCTCTCTCGCGCTCGGTCAAGCTTATGAGTATAAAAGAGACAGTTATAATTTTGCTTTTGCTACTGTTTATGTTGATCTTTACTATACATGTTGATCTTTTTTCAAACATTACCAGGGCAATCTGGTGAAATGGTGCATAATGTTTTTAATTATTTTAAGCATCTTAAAAAAAACAGATGCTGAAAGATGCTTTCATTTGACATCAGATGCTGAAAGCTGATTTGATTTTTTTTTGATTTGTTGAAAGCTGGGTTCACCACCATACTCCTGAATCAAAGCAACAGTCCAAACAATGGAAAATATCTGGATTACCTACTCCGACCAACGAAATCCTTTTTGTCGACCAACAAAGTCATGGCTAGATGGTATGTCGAAAAATGAATAATTATTTACACGAACTACTCTTTCACGTTCTTGGTCTGGCTTAGAACTTTTGGATCCACCCACGTATGCACCTAATATTTATTTGTATTTGACACATTTTTATTTATTTACAACCCACCCAACCTTACTAAAACCAGAGTGGACTAAAATATATAGCTTGGCAAAAAAATCATATTTTGAAATGTGAAATTGCATTAGTGTGAGTACTGTGAACCCGCCAGCTTTCGATAACCGACCTATAACGGTAAACAAAATTATTCAATTTCCGGAGGTGTGCACTTATATAAGGAATGCGACAAGCCAACTGATATCTGTTGAGTAAATTGCAGCGGACCTCATCTAGCCATTTCAAAAGTATGTCCAATTAAAATGAAGAAAATTATGGAAAAAAATACTGAAATTACTTATGCAAGTGCTACCTCAACTAAACAAGTGAATAACAATGAATTTCCCCCACTACCAACATCAAAAACCTAGCTAGCTAGCTAGGTTCTATGAATACACATGTTTATCACTATAGGCGCGTGAGGAAATGTTTTAAGGAAAATTTGTGACAATATTTTGTTTTCTAAGGACTACTGTCTAATCTGCATTAACTAACTGACGTTCATTGTGGTATTTTAATGATTAATATCGTGGGCTGCACTTAGATTTTGTTTTCTTTTTTTAAACACCGGCCCTTAAGTCTTTTCTTATAAACAAACAAAGAAAAACATTAATAATTGTTTTGTTAAATAAAAGTGGGAGCAAAAAGGTCAGTGATTTTTGATGTTAGGAGTCTTATGACATTATTAATAAGATTTCCTCTAAAAAGGGAAGGGTAACAATAATAATAAAATAATAATGTATTTTTATTTAGGCTTCACAGCTGCTGCTAGTCAAAGCACTAGAAGCAGATCTGGCAGAGCTGGCAGAGCTGGCAGAGCCGGCAGAGCTGACAGCTTCCTCGAAAAACTTTGGTCCCTCATCTGCCAACGACTTCATGAAAACATCAACATTCTTCAGCTGTTCTGTAGCGAGTTTGCTTATCGCCGCTTGGAATTTTGACAACTCCACGTTTGCAACGTCAGTAACATCGGCAAATAGCTTACGCGCCTTTTCTTCTGTAATTACCACCCCGTCGATGATTTTGGCTATACATTGAAAAAAATATTGGGACAAACTAATATAATGTGATTCACAGACTCTTCCAAATGCGAATATATTGTAACAGTTGTAATTTAATAGACAATACATATTTAACCAATACAAGTGTGACAGACCCAGGTTCTTATCCATAAACTCCAACAATTACTACAGAAATTTTTATTAAGTATATTTATATATGTATGTTTAATGTAAAATACTACATTTCTTTACATATTGTTGCTTACAATCCTTCATCCATTTTATGAGATTATCAACACTGTTTTGACCGACACTTTGTAATTTCTTAAAAGCGTCCTCCATCACAAAACAAAATTCAAAGAAAACAATATTAAAAGGGTATAATAATTATCTAAAATCCGTTGGTTCGTTTTTTATTTACGTTACAAAATTATTTAAAATCTAGTAGGAAACGGTGTTTACCTACATAAGTCAATAAGAAATGTCATAGAAATCATTCTATATCCAGAGACATGAAGCATTATTAGCTGTGGTTCTAACTGTCAAAATGACGGGTCTGTTGCAATGCAGATGCGCACTGCGCAGCGCGGTATTTCAAAATTCATTTTGCATGTTCAATTGATTTTCCTTTTGAATAAAATTGCGTTTACTTTTCAAATACTACATATATCTAAACTCTAGAACGTTCAATCCACCACCTATAAAAATGTGTTCATAAAAATTTTGTCTGTTTAAAATGCAGAGTTCTAGCGCTACGCTACTTGTTTATAAGCAAGAAAAGAATTATAATGCTTTAAAAAGTGAATATAGAGTGGATTTATGGTGTGAATTTAAGAAACGATGGGTTCTCTGTGGTGCTCTAGCAGCGGTGGCGATGGCAGTTCTGGCACCAAAATATGGGGCTTCCGGAGGCAAATTTTAAGCATGCACACGTAGTTTAACAAAATGCACAATCAAACGTGTAATAATCATTTTACTTCGTTTAGCATAAGATTGATAAATAATTTGTCCGATTTCCTTAGAATACTTAAACGGATAAATGTCGCATCAAAACTCCTTATAAAAAAACCTATTGTTTCCCAATTTCATCTAATTTCATTTCACTTTCTTCCACATTCATTTTCTCTCTGTATTGCGATACTTATTTGTTGAGCGAGGAAAGCACCAGCTCTGGGGTCACCGGTACAATCTACTAGGCTCCAACTTAGATTTTTAATTATTTAACTGCCAAATTTAAATTTAAATCCACTTGTTAGGAAATAAATAAATATTT
This sequence comes from Pieris melete, assembly GCA_963693345.1. NCBI lineage: Eukaryota > Metazoa > Arthropoda > Insecta > Lepidoptera > Pieridae > Pieris > Pieris melete. The sequence continues at coordinate 37,205 of CAVNZK010000132.1, read as the reverse complement.
GAAATAAATCATTATGAAGATCTGTATTTTAGTTTTAGTACTACTAATTATGTTCAAACAATCAGCTTAGTATCATAGTAGTGAAGAAACGGATAGAACATTATTTTATTTTAGACTGAGAAATAACATTAAAACGTGCTTAAATAAAAGGAATCATATTCGAATAAATAAATTTCCCTAAAAACGAATTTAGATTTCAAATAAAATAAAGAATGTACATATAAACTAATAACATAATGTTTTTTTCTAATATTATATCTCAAATTCGTCTTCCATAATGCATGCAATATCTTACATTTATTTCAAATTTATATTATTATATTTAGTTTCTCAAGTTAGCAAAATTAAGCACTGTTAATTATTTAAACTTTTTTTTTACCACGCTTCTTTTTATTAATCTCGATTTTTCAATTTAAGTACTCTTAAGTCAAATCCATGGTCAGCGTATATTAAATTAGTACCTATCGTATTATGTAAAAAAGGCAAAGCTTTTTATTAGTTAATTTAATTTAAATTTATAAAATTGATTGTAGTTTATGAAATTATTAAATGATTTCTTTCAACGGCTATAAAAAATATAAATATACAAATGGTAAGCGAAATATGTTCTCATTTTAAAACGAATGCAAACTGGATATACTTACATAGTATTTATAATGAATATATTTCGAATATGTACATTATCAATAAAAAACTTTTGGCTTATAGTAGGGATACATCTTGCTAAAGTTAGATTTATTTAAGTTTTAAAAAGTATCCATTCCATGTACTTAGGTACATACTCGTATGTATAATGAAAACACATTGAGTGACATCTCATCGTAGAGTTTGTCGCACTTTGGCTGAGTTTCTTTATAAAGATTATCTTATCTTATCCATCGTATTGGATTTTAACTTTTAAGTAAGAGTATTATAAAATGAATTCTTCTATAGGCTTTTTCCACACGGAATACACCAGCTACCTCCCTCTATCCTGTATCTACTTCAACTCGGGCCGTCGTGCATTTCAACCGCTTCGCGCCAGAGTTTACTTCTTAACAGCCTTCCACGCAAATATTGCTAGCGTAATTTTATGTGCTGTCACTGTTAATGCACTATCTGTGGCACTTGACAGACGTGTTATGGAGGGGTGAGTATAGTTTACACCATTTAAATACATCACAATATCACCCTGATATTTATAAAACGAGACTTAGCGCAAACTATGACTCCCGTAGGATAATATCCAATACATTTTTGACGTACCGGAGCCAAACTTAGCACTAAGTCTCGTTTTTGAATTTTACCCTTAGGGTTAGCCGTTAGGGATATACGTAAATATAGATTTGAAGTAATCTATTCAAATAACTCTATTTCGCGGTTAGTTTAGAATATTTCATACTATAAGATCTTTATTTAATCGATTTCTGTACTTTTAAGTGCATTGCTGGCCAGCTCAAGTGGTCCGTGTGGGTGGTTATCTCTATCTCTCTATGCGAATGGTGCTACCCCGCTACTTGTTGGATGCAACTATGTATTATCCTTGCTTACTATACCAGTAATACATCTTTTATTGGTAAGTTTGAGAAACTGACACGGATTTCACTAACATTTTATTGTACCTATATTCACCGTCATATAAGCAAAAACATATGTATTTTATGTGAATGAAACTTTTTTAATAATTAATTGTACCAGCAGTAGGTACTCGGTTGCTTTATTGCCTAATAGTTAACGGATTCTTTCGATTTCAAACGAAATATAAAATCGTAAAAATCATCCCGAGAAAAGCATCATTGCAATTGAAACGAAAACACGATAATTAAAATAAGTTGTGAAAAATATAAAGGAAAATTTATATTTTACTCGTTGCCTGCTATCATATTGAACTCTGATGTGATATAACAAAACTAGTTGATTTTAGTGTGGTAAAGCCCCGACCCCTTCTATGGAAGATCTAAAAACAGCAGCAGTTACAGCAGTTTTGCCCTATTTAGTGGGCATTTGTGGTGCATCAAAAGTGCAGAACAGTAAGTTAATAAAGTATATTCATGATCTCTGGCTCAAACAATGTTAAATTAAGGGTTTTCAATAACAATCGATTGTGTACAATTTGTATGTAGAAAATGCTTAAAAGTATGTTTTCACTACCCAACAGCTTAAGTAAAGATATCATAAATTTAAAAGGAGGGTTTCCTTTTCTATGACTATCGTAAATAAATCGAAATTTGTATCTGTAAATATTATAAGCTTTTATTTTTTTAAACAAACAGGAAATACCAAATAGGAGATACTTATGTTGTTAATTAGATATTGTGTTAGTTCATAATTTTTTTTAATCAATACATTTTTGTTTTATACTCCTTTTTAAATCCTTTTACCTCCTTAAGGCTGATGGATATTACGACTAGCTAGCCTGGCTAGCTAACACTATTTAGTAATCAATTAAATTTAAAAAATCAGTGGCGCTACAACCTCTTTTGGTCTTGGCCTCGGATTTCTGAATCTGTTTCATGATCATTTTTAAATCTCATAGGCAAGTAGGTGATCAGCCTCCAGTCCCTGACATAGAGATATTGAATTAATGAACGACTCTGAGTGTGACAGGATAAGACATAGACCTTACATTTTAAGTATATGTGTTTTTTACGAATTATAATTTTTTATACCTGAATTCCACATTGATACCAGACGCAATTGTGTCGATAGTGGATTTTATAGAGCCTATGATATACGTAACAATCACGACTGTTGTTTTCGGACAGTAACAATTTTAAATCAATAGGCCGAACGACCAGCAAACTTGCAGCGCTAGTTTTGTTATATGTGGACTGCTGTAATTTGCTGCGGGAAGCAGAAGGCGCTTTGTATGTGTCCGACGTCTTCACCGCATTGGTCCTCGGTAAGTTCATTTCTATTTTTATTATAATGCTCTTAAAAATATTCATGTTTGTGTCTGTTTTCCATTATTAAATTTTTATACACATTATTAACACACTTTTAAATACAATTTACCTATTGTGTCTCTTGAAGTATCCAGTTAGAAACAAATTTAGTAAAAGTTTGGTGGGCTTGAAAATTATATGAAATTTGCAACGAATACTTAATAAAATATTTGTATACGAACCTTTTTTTCAGTGGCCAGCTGGCTGAGCACAGTAGCGGCATCGAGCTATTTATACGTTAAATGTAGAATTCTGGACATTAACGAAGCGCAATTGTTACAGCTCGTAGCGACACCAAAATCGAGATTTGGTGAGATAAATACTCACAGACTTTCATAAATAATATAATAAAAATGAAACACTATATTAAAAATATATTATGATAAAAGACTCATTTCTTTTCATTAATTATAGCATCTTGCGTTCGTGTTTTTTATTTTTAAACGAATTCTGAAGGATGTTTACAATTTAATGAATATTTTTTTATAATAGCAAAAATACTTGACGATTTTTGTGATCGATTTAAAGTCTATTTTATTATAACATGTACTTATTTCTTTTATAATTTCAACCGTTAGCCATACTGTGTCGTCCATTATATTATCTCATTGGTATATTTTTTTTCAGATTGGATTTCATCAACTTGTCCCAGAGAGGGATTATACCTACTTCCCACCGTGTTCCTTGCGCCGGCGCAGGCATTTTTACTGTCATCTATATTTTTTGACACTGATTTATCTAACCTACCTGAATAGTTTGATTGATGAACATGGAATAAATATACCTACTAAATTAGACCCAACACATAAGAGTTCAATATCTTTCATAAAAAATCTCTAAAAAAAATTGATTCATATTATGACCGTCTGCGATCGTCATTTTATTGGTTTCTGATATCGTTGGAATTGGACATTTAATGTATTTAGGCTTGGAAGCACGTGGCTAAATGTCGAAAGTGTATATATGTAAATCTACAAAATAGTCAGTTGATCTCGGTCTCCAGCTTTAGCTGATTTAAATCAGCTTTGTTCCAAGTTATGGAACACACTAAGTTTAATGAAAACTGGTTAAGCAGTTTTTAAGATGTGTATACACATTTCTAGATCTATAATATAGGTAAGCATCTAGGTAAACAGGTATTTGAAGTCGATTATTTTTTAATTACTCCTAAAATAAAAAAGATAATTTAATTATTCGTAGAAATAGTTATTACCTATAGCTACCTCGTCAGAAGCATAGTAGATTACAAAATATTTAAAGTAAATAAATTTTATTGAATCATTTGGTCTATAATTGGAATTATAATTAAATTAAACTTATGACTGAAGTAGGCAACTCATTTAGACAAAGATATAAACAGAAGCCTACGAGAAGCATATGATTGAAATAATTTGAAGGCTACCTTTGTTAAATTGTAATAAAACCTTCGAAAAAACTTTATTTAGCAAACTCGTTAAAAATTAAAATTACCCAAGTAGGTACATTTAAGTTAAATTACGATCTTATACATTGACAAATGACTTGTTTTTATTAATAAAAGACTGTTTATTGAAAGTTTTTGTTGTATTTTTTAAATATTTGCTAAGAATCTAAAATTACCACTAAGCTGGGACTCCTATCACTGTTGCTCTCTATAAACCTGTAACGTAATAAAAACAATAATAAAAAAAAGATTGATTTTAACGAACGAGAGTCAAACAAGATTACACAACATTTTACACTTTAGGATTAATAGGATACTACTGCTAAACTTCCTTAGTTTAGATGGCAACAAAACTATATAGAAAAATGGATGAAGTACTACAATTATAACAAAAATACACATCATGAATACTCGCTGTATGGGTATTAAATGATGCGTGTAATATTTGTATTTTGGATCGTTTGTTGTCTACCTATTTACATTTTTTATCTGTTATAATTGGATATGACAACTGTTCTTTGAATATTATTAAAATCATGATATTTGAATTTCACAAAATTATAAAATGTGTGTTTTACTTTTTGTCTACCTATTTCTTACTTTTAAAAAACTAGAAAATTCTCAGTTAAATTCAGTGGACAATATTATTTTGTTGCTGAAAGATAGTAAGTAAAATGTATGATCTACAAGGAAGTAAATTCAACTAATTACCATATATTGGGTAACCAAGGTACCATACCTACTCAAATATCCTAATTGGAAGTCCTGACCTCATCTCTCCTCTACTAAATCGAACACAGTAATTAGCATAATGATAAAAATCAGTATTATCCATGTGTTACAATATCTTTTATTGTAGATAATATCGTGGACGGCCTGAATGTGACTGAAGAAATGGCGCGGAAACTATTTGATGATGTCGCAGATGTCACACACGTCAAGTTGTCTAAATTTGAATCGGTTTTGACGAAACTCGTACACAATCAAACAAAAAGTGTTGGTGAGTTGGTGAATATGGTGTCGAAATCAAATATTTACGAGGGGTCATCATTTTTAGACACTTTAGCTTATATAGCTGGGTATACAGATAAAAAAAATTAAGTTAACGTTGATAAAAAACTGCGGTTTCATTTATGCTAAACATATAAATTACTAGCAACTATTCCTTTTTGATAGCATGGTACTAATCAATTTGTAATGTTCAAATGCGTTACTAATTACATTTTTCGCATTCGACGTGATAATATTGTTTTATACTAATAATAGTAAATTATGTAACTTCTTATTTATTTGTTTCATAATCGAATATATAATGCTATTAATAATATTATTTCACAAGAGTAACTGCTGACTCTTGACAACGATGACGCTGAACCAATAATGTAATTTTATTTGATGTATCAGATGTGATAATATAATAGGGACAATTAAAAAGTTTTACCTAAAAAAATCATAGAAGTTTTTATGATTCATGCAATTATCCCTAAAAAGAAGCTACTATTTTTTTCAATATCAGATTTAATGATTTGATTCAATGAGTAAGTTAGGTTTCATTTCATGCCATTAAATTTCATTTCATATCAATAAAAAAATTCTACTGAATTATGCGTACCGCGTAGTTCCCTTTGCCTACCCAGAATGAAGAAAACAAAAAAAAACGGCTTATATTCATTAATTACGGTAGGCGCCAAAAAATGTCTTTGCGAGTTTAGTTGTTTGTTGCACAAAATAAGTAATTTCGACGATATTTTCGTTTCGGTGGTGTTAATTCGTTTGAATTAACACCACCTCTAAATTTATAAATATTTTTAATTAAATTTCTTCATTTTTTCGCAACTGTATTAAATTTAGTTGTTCAGTACACGCACGGAACCGTCATCGACCTCACATTTGTTGGAACTCTTTGCAATGTACTTAGATTACTTTGTAAAGGGGAAAATAAAACAACAAGTCCGGTAACAATATTAATTACATCAACACTATTCGTAATAAAACTAATAATTTATATTTTAGTTCGTGTGAATGAAACATAAATAAAAATTATATATAAATTATTCATTGCTACAACCACCTGAAATCAAAATAAATAAAGGCGTATGTTAAACTGTAGGTAATGCAAGTAACTGTAACTGTAGTGGTTCGAATTGGGGCTGACGCCTTGGCGATAAAAGTAAAAGGAACTGAAACCATCAAACCGTGAGACCTTATTCTCTAGAATAACAATACAAGATTATGGAATCTCTTTGTAAATAACATTGATACAGAAATATGACTCCAGGTATTCGCTAACTTCTGCTTTTTGACGTCATAAATAAGGAAATTTGTTGGGTCATATTTGGCCAGAATAACGTCTGGGACAGAAGCCGTATTGTTCGAAGTCTAACACGAGACGAGGTTAGCACGTTGTTTTATAATTTCTCACCTTCTGCAACACAGGTGATACTATAGGAAATGCGCAGACACGCCCAACTGAATGCCCGGCGCGGGCGCATCTCCCGCGGCCGCCCGCAGAGGGAAGCAGTAGTTGAGCTCGACGCGAGCCACTCGCCCCAAGCGAAGCGCCACTCCCGCCCCGCACGACACTCGCACGGAAGACAGCGACTCGATTATGGCTTGCGTCTTCTCTTCTGCGGACAGACGGTCTTACCTTTTAGACAGAGCTTGCATAGATTTTATCGCGGTTTTTGAGCGCGGCGACCGAATTAAGGAATTCCTAACACTCGATAACGTAATATAGATGCGGCCAACAATACGCGTTAGAGCGGGACAGAACGCATACTGCGTCACATCTCTTACGCGACGTAAGCGCGGCTGGTGCAGCGTTAGAGTGAGACAAACTATATAGGCGTGTTAGTCTGAATCTGGTAGAGTGGTAGATAGAAATTATATCAAAGAAAAAAAAATCTGCATAAATAAAAAATAAATAAATAATTATAATTGCATAAGGTGATTAAAAACGCTATGCAATAGCTTTACCACGGCAATCCCCGAGAGCCACACGTTTATTTTATATTTTAGCGACGCCTAGACCTAGTTTTAGTTAAAGTAATCTTTCACTATACAATATTTACCCGGATGCGCCAAACATCCTCCGTTGAGGAACAGGTGAGATCTGAACAGTTCTCCCAATCCTCCCTTCCCCGGCTGGAAGGGGAGGGGCGTGTACAGATGTAGACCGGACGCCCAGTACATCTGGGGACAAGCCACGTGACAAAGAAATCATTATAATTTTATCATTAGGATCCGAAATTTAGTTTAACCCGATTCGATCAATCCCACTCACCGTGCCACCGGTGGCGAGGCCGTCGGAATGCGGCCCGGCGCCTCTCTGCTGAAATCCGCGAATAGTGGCAGGTCCTCCTAAATAGAAGAGCTCGGGTATCTCCGTCCCGAAGACGTCGTGGAGCACCCCGGCCGCGCCCGTCAGTTGGACGACCTGAGACAGATAAATTAGTTCCGGTTTGTTTTTAATCAAAGAGATATAAGAAATGAATGCCCACTTACGACACCGGGCAAGATCTCCTTATTGGCCTCGGCCTGCAGCTCCGTCTTAATGTTAGCCACGCCCCCTCCTAATCCTGCCAACTCGCTCGAGAACTGAACCCAAGTACCGTGAGTGGGAAAAATGGCCTCGTCCCGATGATCCACTGTCACGATGTGACGGATCACCGACTTTAGGACTGGACCTGGAATAACATTTATTTATTACTACTGCATTTTTATGAAAACTTTGTAAAAGAAGTCAACTTAAACTAAATTTCGGTGTATCCTTCTACATCCCACATACAAAATATTTAATTACCCACTGATATTAGTATATAATATATATATATTTATAGGGTAATCCGCATACAATTCACAAGCAGTAATAGACATTATTCTTACCACTGCTCTCTCTTACTTTGAAGCTGGTAGTTTTACTAAGAACGGACGCGTCGCGCACCATGCCCTCCCATTGAAGGTTATGTTTGGTCTGAAAAGTGTCAAAAATTATGGCATAAATATACAACATTTCTTGTCTCAAAGTTAACTTATAATGTTGAAAAATCTCACAGCGGGTGAAGTCCTAAAGGCGACGTCCAATAAGACCCCTCGATCCAAAAGCCTGTACCCAGACCATGGATATTCATGATTCTGTTGGTACACCGATGTGGTCACACTGGAAATAAAGCAACCAAATATGATACAAATACAATCGATCACACCTACTATTATTGGGCATCTCAGTAAAGCGAATGAATAACTTACACCGGTTGCAGGGCACTCTTCGGGAAAGGCTTAGTGGCAGCCACGCTGAAGTTAGAAGAACTGCGGTGACCGAGGCTGTATTCTGCCGACACCCGTTCACCACGACCCGCCACATTTGGGAGACGGACACCTAGACGAGTGAAGGTAAGATTTGTACCATACTATGACTAGGACCATACATGTGTAGACATATATTTCTTAATCTAACCTAGAATTATATTAAAATGATGACATTTGTTTCGTAGACCCAAAGGAAACCTTTTAATCCAATGACAATGCAGCAACTGAGGATAATTTTGCAGAGCATATTGAATATATTACTAAACAACAGTTCTGTGAAGGCAAGCTAATATACCCCAATCTGGATTCATACAAACTTTCTATGATAGATAGTTATGTTAAGACGTACCTAAAACTAAATTCCCTTCATTTTCACTAACAGTTGTGTTGATACCTCCCACTATACGTGATAACTCACGCACTTGAAATGTCACCTGAAAGTCATAAAAATACTATTTTTAATTTCTTTTCCAGATTTCACAGCTGAATACTGAAATTTCAGTTACACTTTATTTTGCAAAAAGACTAGATAGAGAACATCTAAAACTAAAGACACGAACGCTTAGCTGCATATTAAACTCAAAACTTGATGATAGTATAGCATTGTTTGGGATTTTTCTGTAAAGAAATAATTAAAAACAAATTGTATACCTCTAAGCCTTCAGGTGTAGATCCAGGACCATTGGAAACATCGATATATACACCTATATCTTTGAAGCACCCCAATGAATCTAGTGAGCGACGAGCCTGAAGTTTTTTTATAAGTCACTATTTATATATATTTATATTTGTATAGTAGTTTTTATAAGACACTAGATCACCTGGTGAACTTAGTATCACCTACATCTATTTGTGTGTTGTTAAACTTTTTTTTTAACTTAACTTTAAGCTAACTTTAAAACAGGCCAAGGAGGTCAGACTTCATACTAAGCTTTGAAAAACAAATTACACAACACACAACCATTGACAATTTTTTTTATTTCTTTAAAGACGGCAAATATTTCCCATGAAGGAACAGTTTTTATTCAAAATTTAATTGTAGTTTTTAATATTTTTCATTGTTTGTTTAATAGCAATGAAACTTTTCCTGAACTTGCCACAAATTATACAAACAAACAGAAATTAATTTTTATATGCATATATAGATAATAAATAAAATTTGAAAGTTTTATGATTGATTACTGATGTTTACCTTGTGTGCTTTTAAAATTACATCTTCAAAATCTGTAGCATGGAACAGTTCATCAACAGCACTACGGACAATATCATCTTTTGTCCTGCTTAATCCATCTACATGGACTCTGTCAACACGTGCCTATCATAACAGGTTATGATATTATAGATGAAATTCAGAACAATGTTTGAAAATACATGTACGCACAACGGACCAATTAGGAGTCTAATTGCGGAGAAAGGAGTCCTACTACCATATACATGTAAACAAAAAGATTACTTCTAGTTGGTGAACCAAGTTCTCCACAAATGTGCTTAAAGCAACATTTTATGGATAGTAATTTCATAATAAGTGAAAACAAAATTATTAAAATGTAATATTACCATTAATAATATTTTAAACAAATACTGTCCCCCGGACAAACCTTACCCTGACTCCATTTAGTTTAATTGTGGGTTTTGAGATAGCCACCTCTAATGTTTCTGGTTCATCAAGCTCAAACAAACCACCCACTGTGCTTACATTGTCAGCTTGTGCCTAAAAAATATTCATTGATCAAAATAGTTATGGGTTGAACACACTTTAAGATATAATGGCTTAAACAAACATACAAAAAAGTTGTCTAATGGTAGAATAGAAATAAAAATTCGTAGAGATAATAAAATAAAACTACGGGTTTCAATGCGACTATTTTGTTTTCCTAACCTTTGAGAAAAGACATTCTTCTGAGGAAAAACACTCACCTTTGCGTGCACTGTGCCCATTTCTATTTAAAATATTATATTCCAGAATTAAATAATTCCAGAAGTTAATTTTGAATTTTTCTTGTTTTTTTAATTACATAAATATTTTTCACATTGACAAATGACAATTGACATAATATTGTCTTCCTTCCAAATGTTTAATACTCTTGAACTCTGAAGGATACTTCCAAATCCGAAGTTCGAGATGACTTGTGAACAAAAAGATTCTAAATTCTTTTTCACCATTTTAGAAACTCTTATAACGTGGTAGCTAGCATTGACACAATCAGCGATAAGGATTTTCACTATTAGGTACTTGACTGTGAAAGCAAATCACTTACAAGTTACAAATTACAATAATAATCCCAAGCGGGGATTCCGGGATTTAGTACGGTGTGGCATATTAATATAAAGGGAGACCTTGTACCTGTACCAAATATGACCTTGTACCAAATATCGACGCCTCCTACGCATAAAGTCGGAACACATTTTTTGAGTAAAATTGTTTTTTTGTGCCATAAGAACACTATTAAACAGCAATACACAACCCTGAAACCCAAATTTTAATATTTTCTATAAATAATGAGTTTTTGAATTGATAATAGTCGTAACATTTGAACGCTCCGGCGCAAATCGTCGCGCTTATAGTTACGACGATGCGCTCCGATCTATTGGACCTCAGCCGGCCAAACAGCGAAGTACCGACGTCGTATGACACGAACTAGCATGCACAAAGTCTCTCCAATTAAAATGTTGAAAATAATATTGATGTTGTGTTGTTTTTGTTTACTTTTGTTCGTTAGGACGTGTGCAATTATAAATTAGTGAAATGAGCAACCTACGTTCGTCTAAGATTTTTAAATTAGTGTTAGATAAACCCAATCCAAACAGCGAAGTAATGACGGCCGACGAAAATTTTGGAAATGGTAAGTTTTACTCCATTTTCTTACATAATTATATAATTCACTTGTTTATATGTGAGATACCATCATACGAATAAATTATATTAATAAGTGTTAGTGTTTAATAGACCTCGACAAAAAAAATGTAGTCCCGGTGCATAACGTCGGAAGGTCTATGTTACGACTATATACGTCGGATTCAGTCGCTAGCAGTGGTCAGTTAAGACTTTATACTACGCAAAAAATTTATTCTAGGAGTCGTAACTTACACTTACGACCATACGCGTGGTTGTAGTATAAAGATAAATAAACGTATAAAGACGGATCACAGACATAAGACTTTATGCTTTGTTATATAATGAAGATACGATTATCTGCTATTCAATTGTAGCTAAAATATCACTAAAATTGAACTTTTAATTCTATTTATAACTGCTTATGTATTTTTCTGTAGGTTTTTAACTAATTGGACTTCAATATTTTCAGAATAACCGGTGCCACTTGAAGCTGAAGACCAGTGGAATCTGTACAAGACGATGTTTGGGCACTCTTTTAATAAAAGAGCAGTGATATTGAAAACAGTTTTGTAACAAGTATTCACGAGGTAACGTCTAATACGGAAGCAAAATCGTCACTGTCGTCTGCAAAAAACTATAAGATGTATGGATTCAGAGCTATGTGCTGAAGAGTTTTCTGCTGATATAATAGAACCTTCTTTAACACCAATGCCCTCCCCGAATAACGATTTTTTCGAGTACAGTGTGGCCACTTCAACTCCGTTATTTAGAAACTCATCTATTTGTGATGATAATAATTATGGTTCAACTAGTAGTGTTAGTAGAGGCAATACACCACAGCTTCGAGTCAGGATTTTTCTGTATGTTCGTCAAATGAAAGTACACCGTCAGGCAGAGTTGGAAGAAAGCGTCACCGTCGCCGTGATGAGGGGAAAGACGTAAAAAGAAAATGTTTAAAAAACTTAGGGAAAGCCTATTTAAGAAGAAATGGAGTTCAAAGAGATGGAAAGATTTTGAAACAACCATGTCCGACTACTTGCTTTTACAAAATTTAATGCACAAGAACGGGAGCGTATATTTTGTTATTTTTGGCAAATTGGAGATCACTGTCGGCAATGGGATTACATCGTCAATCATACCGAAGTAGGCGAACTAAGTATCCTTCTACTTCTAGACGTAAGAAATCCATTAAGTATTGCTTGCCTCTTATTGAACCAAACTCTGACATACCTATTAGAGTGTTTGTCTGCAAAACGATGTTCCTAAACACACTTTCTGTAGGGGAGAGAACTGTTCAAACAGCATTGGCAAAATGGAGTTCAGGTGGTGGATCTGTTTCTCCTGATCGCCGTGGTGGTACCAGAACTGTTATTATTGACGACGAAATGAAACAGAGTGTTTTAAGGCATGTCAAAACGTTCCAGCCTATTGAATCTCATTATGTGCGTAAGGACACTACTAAAATTTACTTAGAGAGTGACCTAACATTTACAAAAAAGTTTTCATTATACAATGAGTAGTTTACGATTGAAAATATAACTAAAAAAGCAATGACAGTAAGACAGTATCGAGATATCATAAATCAAAATTTGAATATATCATTTCACAAACCGAAAAAAGACATCTGCAATGAGTGCCATATATACAATACAAACTTAAATACAATGACAGAAGAAGAAAAACAAAAACAAGAACTTCACATGCGAAACAAGACTAAAGCTAGAGAAGTGAAGGCAATTGATAAAAAGGAAGCTTTGGAAAGCAAAGGAAAAATAGTTACGGCGTGTTTTGATTTCCAAAAAATTGTAAACTGTCCCCATGGCAATGTCGGTTTATTTTATTATAAAAGAAAATTGTCAATTTATAATTTTACTATATTTGATCTAGCTAGTCAAGAAGGTCCGAGATTAATGGCAAACATGGGGCGTGTGAACGAGCAAGTTGCTTGTCTAAATTTATTGAAACTAAAGTTAGTCAAGGTGCCAAAGATTTCAGGTTTTGGTCCGATAACTGTGCCGGCCAAAATAGAAACCGTATTGTGTTTGCATGTTATACCTATGTAGCACAAAAGTATTGTATAACGATAGTTCATAGGTTTTTAGAGCGCGGGCACACACAAAATGAAGCCGACTCAGTTCATGCTTTGATTGAGAGAAATGCAAAAAATAAACTTATATATACTCCTGCACAGTGGTTTTCACGGAAAATAACATTATGAGTTTAATAACCAAAAAAAATTATTCATCAAGAAGGAAACATAATAATTTATTACATACAGAAATTTTAGGTCCATGTTACTCTGATCATTTACCTATTACATTAGCAAAGTTTAATGATTTATTAAGTCTTTGTCAAGGACGTATAATACCTCAAGAGTACCATAGTTTTCATCAACAGTTGTCACACAGTGGCAATGTTGCAGAACAGAACAGTAGTGATTCCTCTGAATAACCGTCAATTACATCACTGCTATTCTATCATAAATCTAAAGTTCTATTATGTATAAGATGATTCAATATCTAATTTAAAGTAATTTTCATTTTATTTTGAAGATTTAAATATTTTTTGTTTTCGTTTTACTTGATTTATCAGTCTTATTTTTAATTTTTATTTGTAGTCATTTTTTATTACATTAATCTATCTGTGCTCCAAAGACTCACTGGCCAGTTTTAATTTTATTAGTGAAGCTATTTTTTTTTATATTAAACGTTTATTATACTGTTCATGGTTTAGGGATGTTGCTTGAGGGTTGACTCGTTCAGAATTACTTGGTCGATGTTAAAATAAAACTCCCTAATTACTTGCAGAGAAGCGGTGAAGATGGAATAGTGAATGATATTTATTTATTTATTTATTTTTTTTTTTTTTTTTTTTTTTGAAAGGGATCTCGCTGTTGGCCTTTGGGGCCTTTACAGCTCAGCTCGGGCTGGTTGGCGAGCGTAGCTCGACCAGAATGGCGTTTTTCCCGCGACTAGCGCAAGGGCGTCTCCTGTGAGACTCGAACCTCGGCTTGGGCCGTCACGGGGTGGTCAATCGCCTGAAGGGCAGGACGGAAACTCACTGGAGTGAGTGAAGTGCGAAATAGAGGTCCTCGCCTTCCCCGGTGAAGGCGGTTTTTAACCCTAATCTGTGTCTGAGAACTTTGTTTGTTATTATTGGCCGCGCGGGCGGCTTTTAATTTATTGTTTGCTACTGTAATTGGATCATCCGGATCCGTTAGTGTGTGTCGGGGCCTCCTATGACATTTTTTTGTCGGCGGGAAGGGATAATAGTTGATGCTTTTACGCACCAAAGGGTTGGGATGGTGTTTAGCCTTGTCGAAGTGGCGTGCGGACGCCAACTTCATCCATTGGGCTATGGTAGGGAGCTCCAGGTCGTGGTGGAGATCGACGTTTCTCACATAGAGGGGCGCCCCGGTCGCAACTCTCATGAATCGCATCTGAAGTGCCTGTAGCCGGTGGATAAGGGAGGGGGCACAATGCGCAAATACTACGCTAGCGTAAGTCATGCACGGTCGGATGCAGGCCTTGTATAAAGTCACCTTGTGTCTAAGGGACATGTTACTCCTTTTGTTTAGGAGGAAATAGAGGCGAGAGAGGACGAAAGAGGCCTTCTTGCGAACGGCGGCTACATGCTTACTGAAAGACATGTACCTATCGAGCGTTACTCCTAGATATTTGACGGATTTTTGCCACGGGATGGCTTGCCCGTATAGGATTACCTCTTTTTTGAGGCGGAATTTTTCCCGCGACAGAGCGTTCGCACCGGGGTTACCCCTGGCAAAGAGAACTGCGACGCTTTTCTCGGGATTTATTTGGAAGCCCCATTTCCGAAACCATTCGCCTAGCGACGTGATTGCGGTCTGGAGTCTGTCCACGATGGCACCTCTGTCTTTGTGAGTGGTATAGAGAGCGGTGTCATCGGCATAGAGGGCTAGTTCCACGTTAGGAGCCCTAGGAATGTCGCCTGTAAACAGCGTGAAAAGAAGGGGCGAGAGGACCGAGCCTTGAGGGACTCCGGCCATGATGGGTCTAGGGGACGATAACGTCCCTTCGACACGATAGCGCATAGAGCGGTCGGACAAGAAGTCGTGTACTATACGCACGAGTCTTAATGGCACTTGAAGGTGGTAGAGCTTGTAAACCAAGCCGTTGTGCCAGACCTTGTCGAAAGCCTTCGCTATGTCTAAGAAGAGCGCACCCGTGGCTCTCGGTCTCGTGGTGCTGTTATTCAGCCCGGAAAGGATGTGCTCCGTGATTCGATGGACTTGGTGGACGCACGAGTGGCCTGGTCTAAAGCCAAACTGTTCGTCGGGAATGAGCCCCTTTTCTAGGGCAAAGTCTAGAAGGCGCTTTTTAACTACCTTCTCGAATAGCTTGCTTAGCGTGTTAAGAAGGCTGATAGGGCGGTAACTGGTGGGGTTGTTACGGGGCTTGCCTGGTTTGTGAATACCAATTACAATGGCCTCTTTCCACTGCGCCGGGAAGGTGCAGTTTTCGAGAAGGCAATTGAATATGGCCACTAGTAAGCATATCAGATGGGGCGGGAGGCAACGTAAGACCTTGTTTGAGATGGCGTCGAGACCTGGTGATTTACGAGGCAGTGAACCCTTGATTAGAGTTTTGACCTCGGCGATCGACGTAGGAGGGAGCGGCTCGGGAGGGAGGGGCAGTGCGACTATGCGTTGGACTTCGCGGTTTACGTGCTCGACGTGCGCCGGGTCGCTATGGTCGAGATAAGGCGTGCACTGCTCTACTAGGTTTACGGCTAAGCACTCGGCTTTTTCGTCGTCATTGAACGCGTCAGGCTGGTTGGGACGTTTTAGCGGGGGCATGGAGGCCACCGTATCGGTTTTTAGGGAACGCGCGAGAGACCAATAGGCCGTGTGCGAGGGTGACAATTCGCTGGTAAGACGGTCCCAGCGTTCGTTTCTAATTTCCCGTATGCGCTCTTTAACTCGGCGCTGCGCGGCGCGGAGTGCTCTACGGTTGTCATCGGTCGGTGCCCTTGCGAAGGCGCGAGTCGCCGCGTTCTTCTCGGTCAGTAGGCGCCTTGCGTCCGGGGGAAGCTCCCAACGTTGAGCGAACTCATCTGGGACCTTCCGGGACGAATCGGCGACCTTGGTCTGAATGTGATATGTGACCGAGGAGAGCGCGTCTAACGCGTGAGCGGACGAGACTAAATTGTCGGGGATGTTATTAAGGTCAGAGACTTCGACGGGCTTGAGGGCCTCGTCTAGTTTCTGCCAGTCGACTATGGACTTGTACCTCTTCTCTTGGGTGTTTGGAGGGCCGAATTCAAAATGAACCGGGAAGTGGTCAGAGTCTAATTCTTGTAGCACCTCTATGCTTCGCGGCTGTAGTGCCACGTTGCGTAGAATCGCCACGTCTAGGACGTCCGTTGAGAGAAGACCGTTACAATTAATACCGCAACGAGTCGGTTGAATGGGGGCAATGACATTAAAATCGAGAACGTCAATAAGCCTATTGAGGGCTCGCCCATTAGGGTTTTGTTTTGAGCTATTCCAGTCCCCGTGCTTGCTATTCAGGTCCCCGGCCAGTAAGACCGAGGGGCCCAGTGCAAACAGGGTCCTGAGATCGCTCTCTAATATGTCCTTAGTGGGAGGGAGGTACACCGATGCGATGATAATCGGCTGATGACCGGTCATAGCCACGCGTAACACAGAGCACTCTATGTTGGTTAGGGAGGGCGGGTCTAACGGTGAGCAATGAAGCGCACGTCTATAATAAATGAGCGTACCGCCTTTCGCCGTAGGTCGGTCGTTTCGCACCGCGACGTAGTTCGCGAATCTAGGTGCGCGAACGCTGGGCTTTAGGAACGATTCCTGTACTAGGAAAATATCAATTTGGTGACGAACGAGGAAATCCCGAACTAAATCTGACTGTTTCTTGAAACCGTTTGCGTTGAAAGTCACTACGGACAGTGATCGAGCCTTGACCCTTGACGTGGTCGTAGCTATTGCGGTGTGTTAGAATCTACGAATTGCCGCACGGATTTAAGGAGCAGGGCGTGCTCGGTTATTACCTCCACCTTGGTGGACGCGCTTTTAGCGGACTTGAATGCTTCCGCGAATGCGACGAGTGCGTCTAAGTCTATAGCGCCTATTACGCTAAACGCAAGATTAAAGGCGTCGCGGACGTTGCCTGATTCCTCAGATGCCTTCACGGGAGGGCTGAGGGCTTTGGTAGGAGGGCTCGCGTTTAATGTGGGCCTCTCTTTAGAATGGAGGTTGGCGCAGGGACCTGGGAAGGCGCTGCGGTTGCCGGTTTAGATGGCAGAGGCGGGAAAGCCTCTGTCGTGAGTTGGGGAGAGCCCTCCGTAGCGGGGGGCTTGGCCCAGGGACTAAATTCGGGAGGCGGGGCCGGTATGAAAGTGGGCTTTGCTCCCATGCCACGACGGGCCGCATCGCGTCCCACCATGCGCCTAGCCGACGGCTTTTGCGCCTTGGGGGCTCTAGGGCAACCGCGATAATTCGCAGGGTGCCCATGTTGCCCGCAAAGCACACATGCCGGCGGCTCAGCGCATGGGAGTGTCCGCTTACAGTCCGAGGTGCCATGGTCGCCTAAACACTTGACGCACCGCGCCCTCGCAAAGCAGTTTCGGGCTGCGTGCCCGTAGAGTTGACAGCGATGACACTGCCGTGTAAAAGAGTGTTTGAGGGGAGTTTCAACCCTCAACCCCGAGAGCTTACAGCACTCCCGAAGGTTAAAAATCTTTTTCCCACTCGGAGTAGGGTCTAAGACTACGAGTACCATATCGTACTCTTCTTTAGTGGTGCGGTTTAGCATGCGGAATACATCCCTTACGGGGTATCCCTGCTCGGTTAGATCAATTTGGACGACCCCGGAGTCTATTTCCTTCGGGATGCCCTTGATAACTACCCTTAGGACGCGCTCCTCGGGCAGGGGGAAAGTGTGACCTCCGATACCTTCGGAACGAAGGTAAGAGGTGAGAAATCGGTGGTGCTCAGGTGTGGACACCTGTATACAAATGTTATCCCTCAAAGTTCGGGCTTTATAATTTATCGACTTAGTGTCGAGAAGCTTCGAAAGGGTGGGCCATACGCCCTTGTCCCTAACATAGACGGGCGGGGGGGTCTTGATGCGATCCGCGGGGGCGGGGGGCGCAGGTTTGTCCGGTTTGACCGATAACAAGGAACTTAAATCCCTCTTCGGAGGGTTTGTCGGCTGCGTGGGCCTTTTCGCGGGTGGGCCGCCGTTGGCCGAACGTTTTTTCTTACGTCCGACGGTTTGGAAACCGTCGGATTCCGAGGATGACGAAAGAACGGCTTCGTCAACCGTTTCCGCCGGAGCGGATTGGGCCGACATTGCCGACACAGGACGCGCTAGGTCCGTCTCCCCATCGCTTGCGCTTCCCACTTCAGGGAGTGGTGAGCGCGAGCGCGAGCGAGCGCGGGATTGGTCGGTTGAGTTTAGACTATTTTTACGCGGTGCCTTCGCGGAGGCATTTTTCTTCGTCTTACGCGGCGACGGAGACGGCGAACGGGGCGAGTCAGTGCACTCTGACTCGTAAAAGGCTTTAATAGCGTCGGGAAAGCGCTCTTTTAAAAATGAGAGTATTTTATTTAAATCGGGCGGTTGAACCTCGGACGCCATCCTGTATGCGGGAAGCACGACAGTTTGGCGGCGAGTGTGTACCTATAAGCCTACGTGTGTGAGTACCTAAGCTATGGTTTTCCCTAAGGTGTGTGTGTCTCCGCTGGTGATAGCGGAGGTGAGGTTTGTCACAGACCTAACCAGCCCGCGGGGGTTTGGGTAAATAGAGCCCCCACGGAAGTGACAGGATCCGTCCAACAGTGGACCTGATTGAAGCTGGTTTCAAGAGGGTAGTTGGAGTTCCTACTCCCTAATAAGTGCCTACTAGGAGGCCCGGCTGCGCACAGGACTTGGAGGAAGCGGAGGGGCTGATTCGCGCCTTGAAAAAGGCACGGTGTATGCACCCCGGACAAAACACCCGCACAAGGCGTTAACCGTTCAATAACCGTTTGGCACCGTTAGGTGGCTATCGGACGGCCGCAGGTAAACCCGCGCTCATAAATTGCAGCCTTCAACGCGATGTCCAATCACCGAAGACGCGAAGCGACCAATGAGAGGGCAGCGGGCGGCAAGGGCAGCGGTCGGACAGCGCGTGCGCACTGTACAGCGGCAAGCGGCGATGACTCACAGCGAGTGAGCGAGATGGCAGCAGGATGGCGCGATGGCAGGAGCAGACGTCCGCACAGGTCGGCAGTCGGGCGCAGAAAGTCCGATTTTTTCCCCAACAATTTTTTTTTTTTTTTTTGGAAAGGAATCTCGTTGGCCTTTGGCCTTTTGGCAGCTCAGCTCGGGCTGGCTGGCGAGCGCAGCTCGGCCAGAATGGCGTTTTCCCCGCGACTAGCGCAAGGGCGTCTCCTGTGACTCGGACTCGGCTTGGGGCCGTCGCGGGGTGGTCAATCGCCTGAAGGGCAGGACGGAGGCTCACTAGAGTGAGCGAAGTGCGAAATAGAGGTCCTCGCCTTCCCCGGTGAAGGCGGTTTTTAACCCTAATCTGTGTCTGTATACTTGATTGTTATTATTGGCCGCGCGGGCGGCTTTTAATTTAATGTGTTAGCTACGATGATTGGATCATCCGAATCCTTTAGTGTGTATGTGTACCTGGGCCTCCTAAGAGCCTATTATGTCGGGAAGGGGTAATATGGTCGTAACTATTGCGGTGTGCCGGATTCCACAAATTGCCGCACGGACTTAAGGAGCAGGGCGTGCTCGGTTATTACCTCCACCTTGGTGGACGCAGTTTTAGCGGACTTAAAGGCCTCCGCAAATGCGACGAGTGCGTCTAGGTCTATAGCGTCTATTACGCTGAACGCAAGATTAAAAGCGTCGCGGACGCTGCCTGACTCCTCAGTTGCCTTTACGGGAGGGCTGAGGGCTTTAGGAGGGCTCGCATTTAATGTGGGCCTCTCTTTTAAGATAGGGTTTGGCGCAGGGACCTGGGAAGGCGCTGCGGTTGCCGATTTTGATGGCAGAGGCGGGAAGGCTTCTGCCGTGAGTTGGGGAGGGCCCTCCGTAACGGAGGACTTGGCCCATGGACTAGATTCGGGAGGCGGGGCCGGCACGTATGAGGGCTTTGCCCCCGTGCCACGACGGGCCGCGTCGCGACCCACCATGCGCCTAGACGGCGGCTTATGTGCCTTGGGGGCCCTAGGACAACCGCGATAATTCGCAGGGTGCCCATGTTGCCCGCAAAGCACACATGCCGGCGGCTCAGCGCACGGAAGAGTGCGCTTACAGTCCGAGGTACCATGGTCGCCTAAACACTTGACGCACCGCGCCCTCGCAAAGCAGTTTCGGGCTGCGTGCCCGTAGAGTTGACAGCGATGACACTGCCGTGTAAAAGAGTGTTTGAGGGGAGTTTCAACCCTCAACCCCGAGAGCTTACAGCACTCCCGAAGGTTAAAGATCTTTTTCCCACTCGGAGTAGGGTCTAAGACTACGAGTACCATATCGTACTCTTCTTTAGTGGTGCGGTTAAGCATGCGGAATACATCCCTTACGGGGTATCCCTGCTCGGTCAGGTCAATTTGGACGACCCCGGAGTCTATTTCCTTCGGGATGCCCTTGATAACTACCCTTAGGACGCGCTCCTCGGGCAGGGGGAAAGTGTGACCTCCGATACCTTCGGAACGAAGGTAAGAGGTGAGAAATCGGTGGTGCTCAGGTGTGAACACCTGTATACAAATGTTATCCCTCAAAGTTCGGGCTTTATAATTTATCGACTTAGTGTCGAGAAGCTTAGAAAGGGTGGGCCATACGCCCTTGTCCCTAACATAGACGGGCGGGGGGGTTTTGATGCGATCCGCGGGAGCGGGGGGCGCAGGTTTGTCCGTTAACAACGAACTTAAATCCCTCTTCGGAGGGTTTATCGGCTGTGTAGGCCTTTTCGCGGGTGGGCCACCGTTAGCCGAACGCTTTTTCTTACGTCCGACGGTTTGGAAACCGTCGGATTCCGAGGAAGATGATAAAACGGCTTCGTCAACCGTTTCCGCCGGAGCGGATTGGGCCGACATTGCCGACAATGGACGCGCAAGATTTTCCGCCTCCTCATCGCTTACGCTTTCCACTTCGGAGAGTGGTGAGCGCGAGCGCGAGCGAGGGCGGGATTGGTCGGGTGAGGTTTTACTATTATTGGCTCGCGGTACCTTCGCGGAGGCATTTTTCGTCGTCCTAAACGGCGGCGGGGACGGCGAGCGAGGTGAGTCCTCACATTGTGACTCGTAAAATTCCGTAATTATATCCGGATATTTATTTCTCAAAAAGTTTAGGAATAATTTTATATCGTCGGGGGGTTGAACCTCGGACGCCATCCTGTATGCGGGAAGCACGACAGTTTGGCGGCGAGTGTGTACCTATAAGCCTACGTGTGTGAGTACCTAAGCTATGGTTTTCCCTAAGGTGTATGTGTCTCCGCTGGTGATAGCGGAGGTGAGGTTTGTCACAGACCTAACCAGCCCGCAGGGGTTTGGGTAAATAGAGCCCCCACGGAAGTGACAGGATCCGTCCAACAGTGGACCTGATTGAAGCCGGTTTCAAGAGAGTAGTTGGCGTGCCTACTCCCTAATAAGTGCCTACTAAGAGGCCCGGCTGCGCACAGGACTTGGAGGAAGCGGAGGGGCTGATTCGCGCCTTGAAAAAGGCACGGTGTATGCACCCCGGACAAAACACCCGCACAAGGCGTTAACCGTTCGATAACCGTTTGGCACCGTTAGGTGGCTATCGGACGGCCGCAGGTAAACCCGCGCTCATAAATTGCAGCCTTCAACGCGATGTCCAATCACCGAAGACGCGAAGCGACCAATGAGAGGGCAGCGGGCGGCAAGGGCAGCGGTCGGACAGCGCGTGCGCACTGTACAGCGGCAAGCGGCGATGACTCACAGCGAGTGAGCGAGATGGCAGCAGGATGGCGCGATGGCAGGAGCAGACGTCCGCACAGGTCGGCAGTCGGGCGCAGAGTGACTCATTTTCCAACAACCTCTGAATTCTGTTTTATATAAATTCAGACGGTATTCAACCGACTGGCCTGGTGTGACGAGAGACGAGGTCGACAACTCAACGCTATTAGACGCGATTGGGTGCCGCCGGCTGAGCGAGCGAGCGATAGTGAGAGAGAGCGAGAGGGGGAGCGCGGACGTAATTTATGTATGCATACATACATACATACATACATTAAAAAAAAAAAAAAAACAGATTATTTAATCAAAGGCCAAAATAAAGTGTGTAATTAGGTACTTACTATGACAACGACTATCGGTTTTTACGACCAAATATGAGTACCTAGTCCCTTCGATGTCGTTATAACAGATTTTATTAATATAATAAAAAAAAAATAAAAAAAATGAAATTTACCTATTTACTTGTTTCATGTTTTTTGTTTATTGTGTACTATAGTTACAATAAGTGTAATAAATAAATAAATAAATAGTATATAGGTAGCCAGACAGGGGCGGGGTTTGGCTCTCTATTGTTTGTTTTATTGCACCTGCAATAAAATCTTAAAACATCTGTTAATAATTGCATAGAAAAGAAATGCAAATTTGTCAGTCAAGTCGGGAGGAGTCGGGCAGTCGGGCGGCGGCGGAGAGGCGCATTAATTAATTAGTTAATTAATTAATTAATAAATCAGTAATTATAGGGAAGAAGAAGTGGTGATGGTGGTGTCGTGTGTGATTGTTGTGATGTGATGTGATGTGATGTGATGTGCAGTGCTGCTATATACAGAGAGAAATTCTATGTACCTTCTAGCATCGCATTTAATTTCGCATTTCGCATTTCGTGGTGCAGTGGCTGCCGGTCCGGTGGCGATATTATGATGTGTATTGTGTTGTGAACCGAAGTCGAATCGCAGCGGTTAACCAACCGACCACGGTGAGTTGGTAGCGAATAAGTTAAGATATTACGTTCAGTACGAAGCCCCATTGGTCTAGTGGTTAGTACCGCTCATCATCATCATCATTTGGTGTTGTGCTTAGGTCCCAAAACCTGTTTAAATATGTATTTATATGTATGTATATCCGTTACCTAGTACCCATAACACAAGCTTCACCGGCTTACCATGGGACTAGGTCAATTGGTGTGAATTATATTAAATATTTTCTATATGTGCTTGTCTCTTACATTATTTACAATTGGACGAGTTTTTTTTTTTTCTTTTTGTTGTTGTTTGTTTGTTTGTTTGTTTGTTTGTTTGAAGGTAATTCAGTAGGTCGTCGTCTGATTAATTGATATATATATATATATATATATATAATGCATATTCAGTATGCAGTCAGTTATTTATACTTTTTAGATATTTGATTTTATGATATCTACTTTTATTTGTTAATTAAAATCTTATGACTTGAACTCTGAGGTTTATATACAGAACAAAATGTTCTATGTTATTACTTATTATGTAGCTATATCTAGTAGTATGTAATTGACGTTATTTCGATCGATTGAAACTCTCAACTTCGTGA
The DNA here is from genome assembly GCA_963693345.1 of Pieris melete. Taxonomy (NCBI): domain Eukaryota; kingdom Metazoa; phylum Arthropoda; class Insecta; order Lepidoptera; family Pieridae; genus Pieris; species Pieris melete. Next base: position 13,182 of record CAVNZK010000132.1, on the reverse strand, counting down.
GCGAAATATATGTTAGCCCTGAAAAGGGCTTTTTGTGTGGCGTGTTTGTGCGTGCGTGTACATACATCAACGACACAACCGACCACTTGTGATGCGTTCGTCGCTCGTCCGGTGGCCGACCCTCGTGCGTATTGAACGTGGATTGGATTGGTGGACGCGCCGCGTTCACTTCTTGGAAGCGGCAGACGCTTTTTTCGCGGTGGCGGCCTTCGGCTTGGGCGCGGCGGCTGCGGCCTTCTTCGGCTTGGGGGCTTTAGGTTTCTTGGTCGGTGGCTTCGCGCTCCTCTTCGCCTTGGACGCGGCCACGTTGCTCGACGCGCCCTTGCCGGACGCGGCGGCGGAGGCGGCGGCGCCGCGACCCTTCTTCGGAGTGGCCGCCGCGGCCGGTTTCCTCTTGGCCGCCGCCGCCGCTTTCTTATCTCTGGCGGCGCCGCCCCTTCCGCCCGCTTTAGCCGGCGAGGCGGACTCGACGGCCGATGCCGCCGCTGCGGCGGCCTTCTTGCTCCTGGCGCCGGCACTCGCGGCGGTCTTCTTGGCGGGTGCGCTCGGCTTCTTCGCCGATTTGGCCGCGGAGGACGCCGCCGCGGCGGAGCCCCTACCGCCGGAGGACGCGGAGGTGGCCGTCGCCTTCTTCGCCGCGCCGCCGGTGCCCGACTTGCTGTCAATCTTGAACGAGCCCGATGCGCCCTTGCCCTTAGTCTGGATCAGGGTGCCGGAGGCGACCGCGCGTTTCAGATACTTTCTTATGAACGGCGCCAACCTCTCGGCGTCGAGGCTATAATTCGAGGCGATGTACTTCTTGATCGCCTGCAGGGACGATCCGCTCCTCTCCTTCAACTCTTTGATCGCGCTGTTCACCATTTCGGACGTCTTGGGGTGCGTCGGTCTGGCCTTGGGTTTCTTCGCGGCGGCTGCCGCTTTCGGTGCTTTCTTCGCGGGCGTCGCCGGCGCGGGTGTCTCCGATGCTACTGCTGTGTCGGCCATTTTATTATTTTCAACTTGATAATAATTACTATTAGTACTTAGTAGTACTGTGAAAAGAATGCTTGCTAAGAGTGCGCGGCGCTAGTGAGCGCCGGCCAGACGAATCAGTATACCGCGACGAGAGCTTCGTCAACTATATGCGTTTTCTCGTATTCTAGTGTCAAACTTTTCACTAACACGTCTCAGTTTGATCGGATTTTTTGTAATAATTAATTAACAAATTGCACCAAATCTCAATTCTAATTAGACTTTATGATATCCGCGACCGGTCACTACTTCGAGTCGCCGCCAAGGCGTTTGCGTGCGTTAGGTATCGACGTTTAAAGTTTGTTATTGTCGACTCGCGCGCGTACCGTTAACTTTAAATTGCAAATTTAACAATTAAATCTAAACGTTTTCACACGTGTGATGTCTCCCTTTGAACGTCAAGATTCCAAGGTTCAACGGGATCCATTCGTTTCGACAATATATTAAGATTACGATTGATTTTGTCGCATCGAATGCGACATGTTGTAGAACAGCACCACTCTCCGAGGCGAGGCCGTAGACGCGCGCGTTCCCTTTGCTCCATAACAATATAAAACGAAATAGAGTATATTATTATTTATTTGATATGATCGAAAAGGAGGATTAAATAAATTAACAAAAATTTCATTAACGCAGCCGCAGAGCGATGCGAGGTTCGGTCGCAACCTGCAGGCAGCTGTTTAATTATAATATCAATGTCTTCTATTTGCCTTGAACCTAAACCCTAATGTATATTATAACCACTCTACTTATAACTAACTACGTTTGCGATATGCTAGTACATCATTATTATGACGAGACTGTTAACGCCGTACTTATGTACATACGAAGATTTTATATAAGTAATTATTATCTATCATGCTAGTGCTACGTAGATAGTAAGCAGCAGGTGTCTGTAATAGTGGTGGTGTGTATGTAAAATCAATCATCTGATTGATTATTTTATCTATTGGATATTTTATTTATTTATTTATTTATATTGCTATTATAATATTAATTATCGTAATTAATTATGGGTGACGTTTAGTCGTTGTGATAACGTTTTATTTTTATTATAGAAACATATGCGGCCCTGAAAAGGGCCTTTTTTTGTTAGTGTGTCATGTATACAAAAGTATACGAGACCGAACTCAACTTAACCGCCGAAACCGTAGAGGGTGCGGCCCTGGCGCTTCAGAGCGTACACAACGTCCATGGCGGTGACGGTCTTCCTCTGGGCGTGCTCCGTGTAGGTTACCGCGTCGCGGATGACGTTCTCGAGGAAAACCTTGAGAACACCGCGGGTCTCCTCGTATATGAGACCGGAGATACGTTTCACGCCGCCCCTGCGCGCCAGACGACGAATCGCCGGCTTGGTGATACCCTGGATGTTATCACGGAGCACCTTCCTGTGACGCTTCGCACCACCTTTTCCCAATCCCTTTCCTCCCTTACCGCGACCGGTCATTGTTACCGATTACCGAATTAACCGAACAGAAAAAATACTGCGTACACGTACGTGTGGCACGTACGACGATCACTGTTAGAATGCGCTCCGCGCCTAAATGTCACGTGATTTTATAGATTTCGGACGGCAGAGTATTTATAAGCATGAGGCCGGGGGAGAAATATTAATTCTTAAATGTTATGTTTCTTGTTAGTTACGTATGTATCTATGTAAATGTAAATATAATAACTACATTAAAATTTAAAAGTAAAATAAAATATAAAAAAAACAAACAGTAAAACCTCTAATAGGTACTGTATATATAAAAAAAAAAAATAAAAAAAAAACTAGAAAGAAAGCAAAGACGCAATACGCAGATAACAACAATAAAAATAACAATTACCTAAAATTAACATCTGGACACACCGAGCAAGCACACGTGTTAACAAGAGTCATAATACCTTAAGTGGTGCAATAAATACTTATAATAATAATAATAAAAAAATCATTGTTGTGGGCGCGAGGTACTTGCAACGTGCAATTGTTTTCTAAGAAATACAATGAAACAATGGTGGCTCGCAAATCCTTTCAAGTCGAAAATATACACGCAAAATAGATAATAATAATAACAAAAATATATATATCAATTTCTCGAACGTAGAATAATTATTGAATTAATATTCAATCAATCAGATTATTCCTTTTATTTTTTATTTTGTACCACCTATAACTATACTATAATCATATATATATATAAATAAATAAAATATAACGTTCGTTTAAATCGTTCGATACGTGATGTCTGAATTAGATGCATCATTTGAATCATATGCGGCCCTGAAAAGGGCCTTTTGTTGTAATAATAATAATAATAAATTATTATTATTATTATTTAGCGAAATACGCAAAATTAAGCACGTTCGCCGCGAATGCGTCTCGCCAGTTGGATGTCCTTGGGCATGATCGTCACTCGCTTGGCGTGAATGGCGCACAGGTTGGTGTCCTCGAAGAGACCCACCAGATACGCCTCGCTCGCCTCCTGAAGGGCCATCACGGCGGAGCTCTGGAACCTGAGGTCGGTCTTGAAGTCCTGCGCAATCTCCCTCCCCAGACGCTGGAACGGCAACTTGCGGATCAACAGCTCGGTACTCTTCTGGTAGCGACGGATCTCTCTCAGAGCGACGGTACCGGGCCTGTAACGGTGAGGCTTCTTCACGCCGCCGGTGGCGGGAGCGCTCTTGCGGGCCGCCTTGGTGGCGAGCTGCTTTCGCGGCGCCTTACCTCCGGTGGACTTGCGGGCTGTCTGCTTTGTACGTGCCATTACGACTACGCGAAATCACTCAATACTAACTTTATATAAAAATACGATGCGGACACGTCCGTCGCGTATCGACTGCGGTGATGATATAAATACCGTTCGGATGTATATGGTCGCTTTTATATAGATTCGAACCGAGCTCGGGGGGAAAGGACGGGTGTGTTGTGTCGTGCCATACGAGTATACAACACGTAGATGTCTAAAAGCAATTATTAATTTGAATAAAATTGTTTATAACAATGATGATATTAATAAATAACTAACTGACATTATTCGTCTAATATTGATTTGTTGTTAATTTACAGTTAGTTATACACGTTACACTACCTATCACTGGTCAGTGGATAACATTTATGTATGTATTACTATTTACATAAGTATGTAAGTGTTTGTTTGTTTTTGTTTTTTATTATTATTTTTATTACCTTTAGTCTACTATGGCTAACCAACATTTAATTTTCATGATAGTTTTTATTATACTGAATATACTTATAGTAGATAATTAATATTAGAGATTATGATTTATTTATAATTTGACGCTTGTCGTTGAAACAATGTGGTGCATACACACACCATACTGTTCGGAAAGATATTGTGGCCCTGAAAAGGGCCGTTTGGTTGGTCGGCGGTACTCGGTGTATAATGATGATGATTGTCAATCAGCAGCCGCCGTTGTCCCATCCCGCCGCCGCGACGCTCACTTGGAGCTGGTGTACTTGGTGACGGCCTTGGTGCCCTCGCTGACGGCGTGCTTGGCGAGCCCGCCGGGCAGCAGGAGCCTCACGGAGGTCTGCACCTCGCGTGACGTGATCGTCGAACGCTTGTTGTAGTGCGCGAGACGGGACGCCTCCGCCGCGATCCTCTCGAAGATGTCGTTCACGAACGAGTTCATGATTGACATCGCCTTCGAAGAGATACCGGTGTCGGGATGCACCTGCTTGAGCACCTTGTAGATGTAAATGGCGTAGCTCTCCTTCCTCTTGTGCTTCTTTTTCTTTTTGTCCGATTTGGATATGTTCTTCTGTGCCTTGCCGGACTTCTTGGCCGCCTTACCGCTGGTCTTTGGTGGCATAGTGAACGTGAGATAGAGCAATCAGCAACAACACACACAGACACTAACACAATGATAATGAATTATTTTGGGAAATTTTCCTTCACTTCAGTATACTTCACTTTGAAAGTGTTCTTGCGACGGGTCCGGTGTTACATGTGATCCTATTCGCGGCGGCTAATCGACGACGTCGTTACCACGCGAGGGGAGGGAACATTATGTATATCTCCGTCTCTGTCTCTCTCTCCTGTCTCGCTCTGACAAATAATAATATGGTTATTTAGAAATAAATACATAGTATATAGCCTATATGTATGTATGTATTGTCTATTTTCTATTACTGATTGGATTATCCGTGAGCAAGGAATATCGAGCCTGTTTACTTGTTCGCTCATAATTTTGTTATTATTATTGTTATGTAAATAATATTATCTCAATATTAACTCTAAAAAAAAAACATAATAATAATAATAATACAGTAGAACCTCTATAAGTCGTTTTCAACTTATGGAGGATTTCGATTTAGGCGGATTTTGATTCGACATAAAGAGTTTGAGGTTTATTCTTATAAATTTTGAACCAAACTACTTCTGACAGTATTTAAGTCGAAAACAAATGACTGGCTTAGCTAAATTTCAAAGGGAATCAAAATTGAACACCTGACACAAAGCAAGCAAACACGTGTTTCTTATTGTATACTCCTAAAATGTTTTTTCTAAGAAACAATAGTGTACTCACATTGTCGGCATGTTCTTAAAGTCGGTAACTTATTTTTGTTCGAACAATAGAGATAATAAATTCCAAATGATCAAGTCGTAAAGGTTGTAAAATAAAACGTTTTTAATTTTTCGAGTTATAGAGTGAAAATATGTACCAAAATGGCTTGGAGGGACTCGGTGATTATTTCGATTAACAGAGGGTCAATATTTCAAGTAATGGAGGTTTTGGTGTTTTAAGGGAAGGGAATAAAACATTTTTTCGAGATTTGGAGGTTTTTGACTTATTCGAGGTTCTACTGTAATAATAATAAAACTCGATAGATCTCGAGTCTCGATATCTGGATTTTTTTTATATTTTTTTTTATACAATATACATACAATATTGTAATAATTTCTTTTTATGTTGCAAGAGAGATTTGTGTCTCTTAATTAATAATTTATATTTTATATAGGTATATTTTGTCTGTTTTATGTTTTCTATTACCGAGTATATTATAATCGTGACGTCGAACGTATATAATCGCTGAAACATTTATCTAACAATTTAATGAATCATATTGCGGCCCTGAAAAGGGCCTTTTAGGTCGTTGAGATGACAACGATGTAGACAAACAATTAGACAAAATTGTTCTAATTTTTGTCTTCTTCTCGGTCTTCTTGGGGAGGAGGACCGCCTGAATGTTGGGCAGTACACCGCCCTGCGCGATGGTCACGCCGGAGAGCAGCTTGTTGAGCTCCTCGTCGTTGCGTATGGCCAACTGCAGGTGACGCGGTATGATCCTGGTCTTTTTGTGGTCACGGGCCGCGTTACCGGCCAACTCGAGCACTTCGGCCGCCAGGTACTCCATAACGGCCGCGAGGTAGACAGGCGCACCGGCACCCACCCTCTCGGCGTAGTTGCCCTTCCTGAGCAGCCTGTGGATACGACCGACCGGGAACTGGAGACCTGCGCGGTTGGAACGCGACTTTGCCTTCCCCTTGACCTTGCCGCCCTTACCACGTCCGGACATTTTGTATGTTTACACTTGTACACTACACAACTCGAAAACGAAACGTCAAGAAGTGACAAAAATATTTTCCAACAATTTTTTTTTTTTTTTTTTTTTGAAAGGAATCTCGCTGTTGGCCTTTGGGGCCTTTACAGCTCAGCTCGGGCTGGTTGGCGAGCGTAGCTCGGCCAGAATGGCGTTTTTCCCGCGACTAGCGCAAGGGCGTCTCCTGTGAGACTCGGACCTCGGCTTGGGCCGTCGCGGGGTGGTCAATCGCCTGAAGGGCAGGACGGAGGCTCACTAGAGTGAGCGAAGTGCGAAGTAGAGGTCCTCGCCTTCCCCGGTGAAGGCGGTTTTTAACCCTAATCTGTGTCTGTATACTTGATTGTTATTATTGGCCGCGCGGGCGGCTTTTAATTTAATGTGTTAGCTACGATAGTTGGATCATCCGAATCCTTTAGTGTGTATGTGTACCTGGGCCTCCTAAGAGCCTTTTATGTCGGGAAGGGGTAATATGGTCGTAACTATTGCGGTGTGCCGGATTCCACAAATTGCCGCACGGACTTAAGGAGCAGGGCGTGCTCGGTTATTACCTCCACCTTGGTGGACGCAGTTTTAGCGGACTTAAAGGCCTCCGCAAATGCGACGAGTGCGTCTAGGTCTATAGCGTCTATTACGCTGAACGCAAGATTAAAAGCGTCGCGGACGCTGCCTGACTCCTCAGTTGCCTTTACGGGAGGGCTGAGGGCTTTAGGAGGGCTCGCATTTAATGTGGGCCTCTCTTTTAAGATAGGGTTTGGCGCAGGGACCTGGGAAGGCGCTGCGGTTGCCGATTTTGATGGCAGAGGCGGGAAGGCTTCTGCCGTGAGTTGGGGAGGGCCCTCCGTAACGGAGGACTTGGCCCATGGACTAGATTCGGGAGGCGGGGCCGGTACGTATGAGGGCTTTGCTCCCGTGCCACGACGGGCCGCGTCGCGACCCACCATGCGCCTAGACGGCGGCTTATGTGCCTTGGGGGCCCTAGGACAACCGCGATAATTCGCAGGGTGCCCATGTTGCCCGCAAAGCACACATGCCGGCGGCTCAGCGCACGGAAGAGTGCGCTTACAGTCCGAGGTGCCATGGTCGCCTAAACACTTGACGCACCGCGCCCTCGCAAAGCAGTTTCGGGCTGCGTGCCCGTAGAGTTGACAGCGATGACACTGCCGTGTAAAAGAGTGTTTGAGGGGAGTTTCAACCCTCAACCCAGAGAGCTTGCAACACTCCCGAAGGTTAAAAATCTTTTTCCCGCTCGGAGTAGGGTCTAGGACTACGAGTACCATATCGTACTCTTCTTTAGTGGTGCGGTTTAACATGCGGAATACATCCCTAACGGGGTATCCCTGCTCGGTTAGATCTATTTGGACGACCCCGGAGTCTATTTCCTTCGGGATGCCCTTGATAACTACCCTTAGGACGCGCTCCTCGGGCAGGGGGAAAGTGTGACCTCCGATACCTTCGGAACGAAGGTAAGAGGTGAGAAATCGGTGGTGCTCAGGTGTGGACACCTGTATACAAATGTTATCCCTCAAAGTTCGGGCTTTATAATTTATCGACTTAGTGTCGAGAAGCTTGGAAAGGGTGGGCCATACGCCCTTGTCCCTAACATAGACGGGCGGGGGGGTTTTGATGCGATCCGCGGGGGCGGGGGGCGCAGGTTTGTCTGATTTGACCGATAACAAGGAACTTAAATCCCTCTTCGGAGGGTTTGTCGGCTGCGTGGGCCTTTTCGCGGGTGGGCCGCCGTTGGCCGAACGCTTTTTCTTACGACCGACGGTTTGGAAACCGTCGGATTCCGAGGAAGATGATAAAACGGCTTCGTCAACCGTTTCCGCCGGAGCGGATTGGGCCGACATTGCCGACAATGGACGCGCAAGATTTTCCGCCTCCTCATCGCTTACGCTTTCCACTTCGGAGAGTGGTGAGCGCGAGCGCGAGCGAGGGCGGGATTGGTCGGGTGAGGTTTTACTATTATTGGTTCGCGGTACCTTCGCGGAGGCATTTTCCGTCGTCCTAAACGGCGGCGGGGACGGCGAGCGGGGTGAGTCCTCACATTGTGACTCGTAAAATTCCGTAATTATATCCGGATATTTATTTCTCAAAAAGTTTAGGAATAATTTTAAATCGTCGGGGGGTTGAACCTCGGACGCCATCCTTTATGCGGGAAGCACGACAGTTTGGCGGCGAGTGTGTACCTATAAGCCTACGTGTGTGAGTACCTAAGCTATGGTTTTCCCTAAGGTGTATGTGTCTCCGCTGGTGATAGCGGAGGTGAGGTTTGTCACAGACCTAACCAGCCCGCAGGGGTTTGGGTAAATAGAGCCCCCACGGAAGTGACAGGATCCGTCCAACAGTGGACCTGATTGAAGCCGGTTTCAAGAGAGTAGTTGGCGTGCCTACTCCCTAATAAGTGCCTACTAAGAGGCCCGGCTGCGCACAGGACTTGGAGGAAGCGGAGGGGCTGATTCGCGCCTTGAAAAAGGCACGGTGTATGCACCCCGGACAAAACACCCGCACAAGGCGTTAACCGTTCGATAACCGTTTGGCACCGTTAGGTGGCTATCGGACGGCCGCAGGTAAACCCGCGCTCATAAATTGCAGCCTTCAACGCGATGTCCAATCACCGAAGACGCGAAGCGACCAATGAGAGGGCAGCGGGCGGCAAGGGCAGCGGTCGGACAGCGCGTGCGCACTGTACAGCGGCAAGCGGCGATGACTCACAGCGAGTGAGCGAGATGGCAGCAGGATGGCGCGATGGCAGGAGCAGACGTCCGCACAGGTCGGCAGTCGGGCGCAGAGTGTCATCTTTTTTCCAACAACCTCTGAATTCTGTTTTATATAAATTCAGACGGTATTCAACCGACTGGCCTGGTGTGACGAGAGACGAGGTCGACAACTCAACGCTATTAGACGCGATTGGGTGCCGCCGGCTGAGCGAGCGAGCGATAGTGAGAGAGAGCGAGAGGGGGAGCGCGGACGTAATTTATGTATGCATACATACATACATACATACATTAAAAAAAAAAAAAAAACAGATTATTTAATCAAAGGCCAAAATAAAGTGTGTAATTAGGTACTTACTATGACAACGACTATCGGTTTTTACGACCAAATATGAGTACCTAGTCCCTTCGATGTCGTTATAACAGATTTTATTAATATAATAAAAAAAAAATAAAAAAAATGAAATTTACCTATTTACTTGTTTCATGTTTTTTGTTTATTGTGTACTATAGTTACAATAAGTGTAATAAATAAATAAATAAATAGTATATAGGTAGCCAGACAGGGGCGGGGTTTGGCTCTCTATTGTTTGTTTTATTGCACCTGCAATAAAATCTTAAAACATCTGTTAATAATTGCATAGAAAAGAAATGCAAATTTGTCAGTCAAGTCGGGAGGAGTCGGGCAGTCGGGCGGCGGCGGAGAGGCGCATTAATTAATTAGTTAATTAATTAATTAATAAATCAGTAATTATAGGGAAGAAGAAGTGGTGATGGTGGTGTCGTGTGTGATTGTTGTGATGTGATGTGATGTGATGTGATGTGCAGTGCTGCTATATACAGAGAGAAATTCTATGTACCTTCTAGCATCGCATTTAATTTCGCATTTCGCATTTCGCATTTCGTGGTGCAGTGGCTGCCGGTCCGGTGGCGATATTATGATGTGTATTGTGTTGTGAACCGAAGTCGAATCGCAGCGGTTAACCAACCGACCACGGTGAGTTGGTAGCGAATAAGTTAAGATATTACGTTCAGTACGAAGCCCCATTGGTCTAGTGGTTAGTACCGCTCATCATCATCATCATTTGGTGTTGTGCTTAGGTCCCAAAACCTGTTTAAATATGTATTTATATGTATGTATATCCGTTACCTAGTACCCATAACACAAGCTTCACCGGCTTACCATGGGACTAGGTCAATTGGTGTGAATTATATTAAATATTTTCTATATGTGCTTGTCTCTTACATTATTTACAATTGGACGAGTTTTTTTTTTTTCTTTTTGTTGTTGTTTGTTTGTTTGTTTGTTTGTTTGTTTGAAGGTAATTCAGTAGGTCGTCGTCTGATTAATTGATATATATATATATATATATATATAATGCATATTCAGTATGCAGTCAGTTATTTATACTTTTTAGATATTTGATTTTATGATATCTACTTTTATTTGTTAATTAAAATCTTATGACTTGAACTCTGAGGTTTATATACAGAACAAAATGTTCTATGTTATTACTTATTATGTAGCTATATCTAGTAGTATGTAATTGACGTTATTTCGATCGATTGAAACTCTCAACTTCGTGAGCGAAATATATGTTAGCCCTGAAAAGGGCTTTTTGTGTGGCGTGTTTGTGCGTGCGTGTACATACATCAACGACACAACCGACCACTTGTGATGCGTTCGTCGCTCGTCCGGTGGCCGACCCTCGTGCGTATTGAACGTGGGTTGGATTGGTGGACGCGCCGCGTTCACTTCTTGGAAGCGGCAGACGCTTTTTTCGCGGTGGCGGCCTTCGACTTGGGCGCGGCGGCTGCGGCCTTCTTCGGCTTGGGGGCTTTAGGTTTCTTGGTCGGTGGCTTCGCGCTCCTCTTCGCCTTGGACGCGGCCACGTTGCTCGACGCGCCCTTGCCGGACGCGGCGGCGGAGGCGGCGGCGCCGCGACCCTTCTTCGGAGTGGCCGCCGCGGCCGGTTTCCTCTTGGCCGCCGCCGCCGCTTTCTTATCTCTGGCGGCGCCGCCCCTTCCGCCCGCTTTAGCCGGCGAGGCGGACTCGACGGCCGATGCCGCCGCTGCGGCGGCCTTCTTGCTCCTGGCGCCGGCACTCGCGGCGGTCTTCTTGGCGGGTGCGCTCGGCTTCTTCGCCGATTTGGCCGCGGAGGACGCCGCCGCGGCGGAGCCCCTACCGCCGGAGGACGCGGAGGTGGCCGTCGCCTTCTTCGCCGCGCCGCCGGTGCCCGACTTGCTGTCAATCTTGAACGAGCCCGATGCGCCCTTGCCCTTAGTCTGGATCAGGGTGCCGGAGGCGACCGCGCGTTTCAGATACTTTCTTATGGACGGCGCCAACCTCTCGGCGTCGAGGCTATAATTCGAGGCGATGTACTTCTTGATCGCCTGCAGGGACGATCCGCTCCTCTCCTTCAACTCTTTGATCGCGCTGTTCACCATTTCGGACGTCTTGGGGTGCGTCGGTCTGGCCTTGGGTTTCTTCGCGGCGGCTGCCGCTTTCGGTGCTTTCTTCGCGGGCGTCGCCGGCGCGGGTGTCTCCGATGCTACTGCTGTGTCGGCCATTTTATTATTTTCAACTTGATAATAATTACTATTAGTACTTAGTAGTACTGTGAAAAGAATGCTTGCTAAGAGTGCGCGGCGCTAGTGAGCGCCGGCCAGACGAATCAGTATACCGCGACGAGAGCTTCGTCAACTATATGCGTTTTCTCGTATTCTAGTGTCAAACTTTTCACTAACACGTCTCAGTTTGATCGGATTTTTTGTAATAATTAATTAACAAATTGCACCAAATCTCAATTCTAATTAGACTTTATGATATCCGCGACCGGTCACTACTTCGAGTCGCCGCCAAGGCGTTTGCGTGCGTTAGGTATCGACGTTTAAAGTTTGTTATTGTCGACTCGCGCGCGTACCGTTAACTTTAAATTGCAAATTTAACAATTAAATCTAAACGTTTTCACACGTGTGATGTCTCCCTTTGAACGTCAAGATTCCAAGGTTCAACGGGATCCATTCGTTTCGACAATATATTAAGATTACGATTGATTTTGTCGCATCGAATGCGACATGTTGTAGAACAGCACCACTCTCCGAGGCGAGGCCGTAGACGCGCGCGTTCCCTTTGCTCCATAACAATATAAAACGAAATAGAGTATATTATTATTTATTTGATATGATCGAAAAGGAGGATTAAATAAATTAACAAAAATTTCATTAACGCAGCCGCAGAGCGATGCGAGGTTCGGTCGCAACCTGCAGGCAGCTGTTTAATTATAATATCAATGTCTTCTATTTGCCTTGAACCTAAACCCTTATGTATATTATAACCACTCTACTTATAACTAACTACGTTTGCGATATGCTAGTACATCATTATTATGACGAGACTGTTAACGCCGTACTTATGTACATACGAAGATTTTATATAAGTAATTATTATCTATCATGCTAGTGCTACGTAGATAGTAAGCAGCAGGTGTCTGTAATAGTGGTGGTGTGTATGTAAAATCAATCATCTGATTGATTATTTTATCTATTGGATATTTTATTTATTTATTTATTTATATTGCTATTATAATATTAATTATCGTAATTAATTATGGGTGACGTTTAGTCGTTGTGATAACGTTTTATTTTTATTATAGAAACATATGCGGCCCTGAAAAGGGCCTTTTTTTGTTAGTGTGTCATGTATACAAAAGTATACGAGACCGAACTCAACTTAACCGCCGAAACCGTAGAGGGTGCGGCCCTGGCGCTTCAGAGCGTACACAACGTCCATGGCGGTGACGGTCTTCCTCTTGGCGTGCTCCGTGTAGGTTACCGCGTCGCGGATGACGTTCTCGAGGAAAACCTTGAGAACACCGCGGGTCTCCTCGTATATGAGACCGGAGA